>JAVYIG010009641.1:0-76439 GCA_035222895.1 Strongylocentrotus droebachiensis | reverse complement strand
ACATGTAAACCTATGGGGTAACCATGGAGGCTGACCAACTATTTTTAATAACCATGGTTATTAAAAATATTGAAATGTTTTAAGCATGGTTACCGAGAATTTTACAGGAACAGTTGAAGTTTATGAATGCAATTTCGACCAATCAGATGGCTGGATTACTTAAGTGAGGTATATAATAACCTATATTGCCCGCCAAATTACACACAAATCCCATTGACTGTTCTGAGCGGGCTAAAATATTTGCGCATTGGTTTCCTGTATAACCTATATTGCCCGCCAAATTACACACAAAATCCCATTGACTTTTCTGAGCGGACTAACTTATTGTAATTTTGTTGACTTATCCATCAAACCTTGAGGGCGATAACATTTAAAAATTGCCCTGCTCAGATGTCTGATACGGTTAATAATAACCATTGTCACATGACGTAGGTGTATTGACAAAAGATAAGCCCCGCTGCACTTTGTAAATAGATCGACGTGAAATATGTGAATAATATTTCAGCATTACACATAGGGAATGTATTGGCTTCATTCACAAGGCCAAACAAAGCGGAGAAGGGTGTATGTGTACGTGTGTGTGTGCGGAGGAGAGGGGGTGGTGCACCTATGATTTTACTGGGGGGGGGGGGGGGGTCATTTCACGTCCGCCTGGCCAAAACAATAACAAAAATCGTTTGATATCCTGTCAGTCCAAGGTATCCTATACAATTTTTTTTCTTCAGAACCACATTTCTGCTGCTTGGATTCTGCTGTCCAGTGATTTGTTAACTTCCAGGTCTTGCAGCCGTACAGGAGGACGGACCATACATTTTTTAGCGATTTTAGTGGTCATTTTGATTTCCTAGCACATATCTCACTTTGGTTAATGAATCCTTTGCAAGTTCAATTCGTTTCTTAACTTCTGCATCACTCCTCCTATCTGAGGTAATCAAACCCCCAAGCCTTAGCAGAATGTGTTTGCTCGTTATACCTCTTCTCCACGCATGTGAATATTACATCTTGGTTTACCTTTCTTTTTAGTAACTACCATACTTTCTGTATTCTTCAAGTTGAGTGACTGGCCTAGTTTTTCAATTTCGATGAATGCCTTATTCATTATAACTCATCCCTGCTCTTTCAATAAAGACAGTATCATCGGCATATCTTAGATTTGTTTACGTTCTGGCCCTATTCAGTTTAGTTGGTTTAATAGTTTTGTAGCTGATTTTTTTTTTCTTGGTACATGTTTCATAACTCGTTAACTCCTGCTTTTTGTCACACACCTACCTCCTAAAGTGTTGGGAACCCCACACATTTGATGGCAAACATTCTCTTTAATCGTTTACTAGTGAAGAGAAAAAGGATAACATTTAACACTTACTTCTGCAAGGATTTTCAGAATAAATGTGTTTAAAAATGAATATTGATGAAAGAATGCTTAAACATAAGTTTTCTGCGTACAACACAAAACCAAAGTTGTTTATTCTTTCATCAATATTCGTCTTGAAAATCCTTGCAGAGTTGAGTGACATCCTCTTTTATATCATTAAACAATGTGAGTGAACTTTTGCCATCTCATTTTTTAAAGCGGCATTTCAATAGGGGCATTAAAAACAGTTATTGCTTTTCTTATTGTTATGTATTGCGCTATACAACATTTTTGTTCAACAGAATGACGGCGAATGTTACTGATTTCTGATAGATGGCGCTAGTCTGTTTCTCATTACGAACAAGACGGAGCTCCTAATTCCTGACTTCGCTCTCTATTTCTGTTTTTCTCTGTTTTTCTTTTCTTTCTCTCTTTCTCTCTCTCTCTCTCTCTTTCTCTTCTTCCCCTCTTTTTCTTTCACCTCTCTCTTCTCTCTCTCTCTCTTTCTCCCCTTTTTTTCTTCTCTTTTTCTCTTTCTTTCTCTTTCCCCTCTCTCATTCTCTTCTCTGTTCCCTCTCTATTCTTTCACTATTTCCTGTTCCTCTCTTTCTCTCTATCCTCTTTCTTTCTCCCTCTGTTTTTCATCTTCCTCCATTCTCTAATTCCTTCTCATTACAACTTTATGTTTACATTCATTTCTTTTTGTTTCACCTTCTCTTTGATTCTCTGTTTATTCCACTCTCTCCCCCCCCCCCCCCCCCCACCCCCCCCTCTCTCTCTAACAATCACCCCTCTCTCTTGCCTTTGTTACAAAAAACTATTCTGTAATATTTTACTTCTTTATCGCATATATTTATATCGGTATGAATATTGACAAATACACAAATGAGGTCACAATGGTTATCTGAATCAAAATTAGCGTCCTGTCTACCAGTATAGTTTTATTACAGAAAACAGACTTATATCTGTCATGGTTAATCCGAAAGATCACAACATATTACCATACTAATGAAATACAGTGGAAGAGTTATTACAAAATAAACATGTTAACAGAAAAAAATACTAAACAAGTTCGGAAAGAAATTACTAACTATCTAAGTGATGCGAAAGAATGTTATTCTTTCTTCCACCGACTAATTTCAGTCATATTGTGAGAAAAGGTAAACGATTTACATACATGTGGTGATCAGTGCAATATGTTCCAAACCACATAATTACGATATTTCTCTTTATTTTTCACCAATTAATGAAAATACCCTTAATATGTCTATGAATATAACGGGAGTGATAGCAGAAAGCATCATTATTCAACGGTTTTATGAATAGCTTCTTGATTTTGGTATGATGTATGTGAAAGAAGAAACAATTATCGCATTCTTGGCACATTACATCGCCCCAAAGAGTACTGAAGTGCTAAACGTCATATTCGCTCGTTGTCCCGGATACTGGTTCCAAAGAAGAGAGCCTGCGCATGAGGTTCACCGCGAAATTATTCAAGCAACGGGCTGGAACAGGGAAAATGCTGTGTGTGCCAGTGGTTATGAACACCACGCCAATGTTTAGTACAAAATTGTTTGGGTCCATTAACCTTGGCAACTAGACCAGTATGACGTCATACTTCAGTACTCTTAATTCATTTAAACGTAATATTTTTGTGTAAATATTGTATCGTCAAATTTAAAACCAATTCTTCCCTAAGTCTCCGATCTGATTATAAAGCCGTTATAGAAAGTCATCATCTTGGGGGAAAGAGAACGATAATTAAACAAATAATTATTATAATAATTGTGTCTTATCTCTCAAGGGTAGTCACATGCTCTTTCTGCGGGCACGCGATTATTATTATCTCAGCATGGTCAGTTAACCATTTACTACACCTGCCAGTGGTAGAGAGTGTCAAACGTGGATTAATGTCTTACAAGGAAGGACGTTAGTGACGAGCTGGGTTCGAACCCTCTAACCTTGGACTGAGCTATGATAGTCTTATTAGTCTATATATTGAAGGAACCACAGTACCACATGATCTCCACGTAAAGAGGTACACAATCATTACGGGGCACATACGCAGAACATACAAACATAATCTTATGTTACACAATTTAACAGAAATCAACCAATATTCTTACTAGATTCTTACTAATCTTTCCATGAGAGCAGATAATTATTGTGCATAATCTTTTAATATATCACAATTTACAAAGCGGTAAAACTCACTTGATTTTTATAGCATTTGTTTTACTAAAGATAGAATAGATTAACAAAATATCTGATAAGAACAAAATATGGGGCAAATGTTAGAAATACTAGTACAATGCAGCTATTTACATTTTATGACGTCCAGTGAATATTGTATGGTATCATGGATAACAAAACTGACACAAAATTGAATTGAAACTTTTTTTTTCTATCAATGAAAGAATAGATTAACATGATATCTGATGAGAACAAATATGAACAAATCTTAGAAATACAAATACAATGCATATTGTATGGTATATATAGGATAACAAAATTGTCACAAAATAAAATTGAAATTTATTTCAGTATTATACCTTTTCGTTTATCAAAGATATAACAGATTAACATAATATCTGATATTAAGGGGAAAAATTTGAACGATTCTTACAAATACTAAGACAAAGTAGCTATTCACATCTCATTAGCAAGTATGTACAGGGTGTTTATGAATAAAAAAACTAATGATGGTAATTTACTCAATATTCCTAAAGACATCATTGGAAAGCTTGATTTCTCTTCTTTCATATGAAGCAAAGAAATCTGGTCAATCAATCACACACGACTCAATTCAGACAGCCCGAAGAGGCCGTGTCTGAAACCCAAATTGTCAAAAATAAGCGAATGACTGTTTGTTTCATTTAGTTCATTATGTTAGGGGAGGGGGGGGGGGGGGGGTTAAGAAAAGAAAATGATTTTAGAGGATCAATTCGTGTTAACACACGTCATTCAAAAACAAATATTCTAATCTGTCCAATGGCACAACTATGATGGTAAGGTCGATCATCATCTACTAAAAATTAATTCAAATTTCTAACAGGAGACGCAATGGCTCAGTGGTAGAGCAGTGGTCTCGTAACCGGGAGGTCCCGGGTTCGAAACCAAGTCGATGCGCTACTGCCCTTGGTCCCCTTATTTACAAGCATACACATGCTTTCTTAGCAGTCAGGCAAAACAAAACCATCAAACCAAAAATCTGACAAACATGTCTCGTTACAATATATCTACAATACAACAAAAAACTTTCACGAATTTGAATTTACATTTACATTGCGATGACTATGTGTAATGTATAGGCCTACATACTTGGCGCCCTGCAGCATATTTCATTGTTACATTATATAGCATTTGATCCATCAAAAATGTATAAGAAGGAAAGTCAACAACATTGAATCCTATAAATTATTCAGAACAATGGAGCTTTTCCATGATAATATGATATGTTACAAAAAAATGCAATTTATGTTAATATTCTAGCATTTCCTTTGCCTAAATATATATCAAGGATTTACATGTAACATATTTATTCAATTTTTCATAGCAAGACGAATATTCAGTTTAAAGTTCAATCTTCGATATATTTAGTATAGTGTAGCTGAGTCAAATATAGATTACAACAACAACACAAGCTAAAACAAACTTTACGTGCAATTTCTGACATTGTTTTGTTTTGTCCAAATAGGTAGTACATACAAGTATGTAGCTATTTACAAATTACGATAGTAAAAATAAAAACTAACGCTAACAAAAATATTTAAAAAATGACAAAGACGTGCAAAATGACATTGCTGTATTATTGGTTTCGTCAAAATAGGTCTTATTATATAAAGTAGAAAGTTTCTTAGCAACACGAAAATCAAAAAAGTTCACTCTTAGAAATACTAAGTCTAATGTAGCTCAGTATATTCATAGTACATTACAAAAAACAAGCTTTAATATATAAACAATAAATAAAACAACAACGTGCAATTTATGTCATCGCTTAAGCATTGGTTTTGTCAAAACAAGCACTATATATCAATGACTGAAATATTTCTTAGCAACACTACAAAATCAATAAGAATCTCTGGTAATTGACATTCTCTCTCTCTCTCTCTCTCTGTCACTCTTTTTGCACAAACGAAGTTGACAAAAGCGAACGAAAGACTTGATGCATGGCTGATTGGCAACGAAACCGAGTTAGTCTTTTGTCATCTCTTTTTGTTGCTACGGCAGGCAGCCAGTGAAAACGAATTCGTATAATTGAAATGCAAGCTTTACTTTTAACAAACAGAATTTCGTTATTCCTGGCTCATTCTTCCTGATTGAGGTGTCATAATAAAAGGGCAGCAAATATACGTTCTAGAAATGCAATTTATTCTTTGAAATTCAGATACTGCCCGCCAAAATGACTTTTTGGTACCCTCTCTTCAATTTTTTTTTATATAATATCAATGACTGAAATGTTTAGTAGCAACACTACAAATCAATAAAAATCAGTCTTGGCTATTTACAATATATGATAGCTTATAAAAAGAAAAGCTAATACAAACAAACAAACGATCAATAACGTGCAATTTGTGTAATTGTTATAGCATTGGTTTTGTCATAACAGGCCGTATACATATCAATGAATTGCATGTCAAAATGCATTTTTAAATTTATATTATTAATTTATTTCCACATTTGGGGTGGATTACCGTTTCAAGTTAAGTTGGTTTTCAAAGGGGTCCACATCATAAACTTGTCATTTGTGATCAGATAAGGGGGCCGACCGGAGCGATTAATGTTATTGTATGTGGTTCCTATCATCCCCTCAGAATGTGTAAGCCAGTAAGCCTCATGAATCAGCGTGTAGCTACACGAATTCGTTCATGACTTGTTCAGATATGAAGCGATAGACTGCGGCAGAGTCATTTTGAAATGTGTAAATGAATGGAGACTGCGCGCAAAACGTTCCTATGCGTACTGTACTAACTAAGAAGCGCACATACATTAACGTCTTTAAAACAAATATCAAAATATGAAATAAAACAGATAAACACACACGAAAAAAAAGGTAAAATGAAATAAAAACAAAAAACAGTTTACCGAGTTAATTGTGAACGGGTCTTTATAGGCTCATTTTTTTCTTTTTGAATATGAGAATGTTGTCTCCATCGCAAGCAATCATATTCCATGATGACGTCATCATCACCCGAGATGTTAAAAGGTGACTGCTCCTAATCTGCAGTCTAGTTGATAGAGGGTATGATGCTACTCTTCTCTTCTTCATGTCACCCCCACTCATCACCTGATCAATCACACACGTCTTGCACTCATCATCTGATGTCACGACGTAGAGGTCGTCTGTCATAGGATCGATGCAGGCATTCCAGATGACACCGCTGTGGGGGATTTCCCTTTGAGCACCCTGTCTGTCTATGATGAACACTCTTTGATCTGGTAGTGAGGGTCGAGCGATGATGTGACCTGATGATAGTACACCGCGCATTCTTATATTCTGTTTGCATGTGATGGTATTTATGATCTTACCATCAGCTGGGTTGATGACGTATATCTTAGACTGACGCGACTCAGCAGCAATGATCATCCCATCCTGGTCAACAGCTACATCCACTAATGTGTCATCAACTGTTGTGTTTCTCGGTATTGTGACGTCATCGATGTGATTCCATTGTCTGTCATATACACTGATGCATCCGTTCAAACTGTCCCCTGTACAACCCCTAATTATTTTACTGCATACAACTTTGTCATCATTCAGCAATGCACAGGAGAAAACACGTGCTGTACCACTACTGGCTATCACTCTCTGAGCGTGTTTAGTGTTCATATCTAACATGTATGTTTCATGAATTCCAAAATATTTACGTCCAACTATCACATTGCATTCATCTATGCATCCTACAATGGTTGGGTTTGGGATTTTATCTTTGATATTGATTGTATCAATGAGCTTCCACCCCCCATCATACCCATCAATCCTCCCATCATACTTCTCTCTCCCAGCACCCTTCACAAACCTCACACCCAATATGGTACCGGTGATTTGTTCCACCTCATACCCATCCAGAGCCAGTGGCTTCTTTAATTCATCACTCACTGATGTCTTCACATGAAGCCCATCTTTGACAACATTTGTATCATCTTCGAGTACTGTGTCAAGTTTCTGAACTGTATTCTCTGTGGTTTTCGTGTCATCTTGCCATGTTTTCTCAAATTCCACAACCCTTTTCTCCTTCTCTTCAGCGATGTATTGAATTTCTATTTGAAGACCATGCTGCTTTTTGTCGATGGGTTCTCGTCTTTTTTCTGCATTTGTACAGTTAAGTTCAAGTAGCTTCTCTCTCTCCTCATCGTTCTTTCGAATCTGCTCATTGATCTTTTGAATCTCCTCTTGAAGTTGTTTATTCTTCTCGTCAAACTCCTGGTTAATTTTTGCAGCAACCTTCTTCTCCCAGTATTTGTCTTTTTTGATAGCCTTATTGATCACCGAATCAACTTCATCTTTCACAGCTTGTAGATGTGTTTCGGTGTCTTTCCTACACTGGCGAATCTGATCTCCGTTAACTCGACAAAGCTCTAATTTGTCCTTTGCCTTTTCTTTCAGAATGTTTAGTTTTTCTCTACTTTCCATTATGGCGCCCTCTATATCCTGCCGCACGCAAGACTGCTCATGATGAAATATATGTGCGCATGAATAACACAGTGCTACACCATGTGTTGTACAGTACAATTCAATAACTTTATCATGCTTCACACAATATAGATTGGACCCACCCTTTTCAGCTTTTCCGATGCATCCCTCTGTGGAGGCGCAGTCCTCGCAAAGCTTCTTCTTCTCCTTCACGTAGTACGTCACGTCTGTGATTGACTGACAATTCTCTCCTTCACAGACGTCTTCTGTAGAGCTAAAGCTAGCTGCCATACTGATCAAAATATTGACCTGTAGAACACAACCCAAGTAAAATGATCATGATAATAATGCTACTGCTACTAAATGTAATAATAATGATAATAATATCAATAATGATAATAATAATAGTAATAATAATTAATAGTAATAATAATAATAATAATAATATTAATAATACTGGGTTCTTTTGTAAAGTTCATGTCTGTCAAACTTGACAATCCTGGCACTCCACAATATATACATGTATACAGAGCCATAGCATATAGAGAGAGAAAGAGGGGGGGGGGGGGGGGGCGACTGAGAAAGATAGGAAGAGCGGGAAGACCGTAAACGGGGCGTCATTAATTGGGACAGACTGAAGAAAAGGTTTGTGGGGATGGGAGAGACTGAAAAAGATAGGGAGACAGAGAGAGAGAGATAGAGAGAGAGACAGAGAGAGACAGAGAGAGAGATAGACAGACAGAGAGAGACAGAGAGAGAGAGAGAGAGAAGAAAATCGATATAAATGACCTTTACCCCTTTAATAAAGATGTCCTTATCCATTACCGGATGGATAAGATGGATAAGATGTCCTTATCCATAAGATGGATGGATAAGATGTCCTTATCCATACCGGAGTGTTGGCTCATTCAGTAGAGCGTCCGCCTCACAACCGGGAGGTCGTGGGTTCGAACCCCGGCCGCGTCATACCAAAAGACGTTAAAAGATGGGAGTTGTTGCTACCTTGTTTGGCGTTCAACAATAAGGGATAGAGCAACGTCGATCTGGCGCTGCTCAGTGGCTGCCGGGCTCACGATCAATTGGGCAAAAAGAATTTCCGTTTCGGTTTAATAAAATTTGGAGTGGACTATTAGGCTATTATTATTATTATTATTAAAGAGAGATAGAGAAAAAAGCCTTTCACATTAGCAAGAGTAATTTTATTTTCTTAATTTCTCTATATCTTGAAGATATATAATGTTCCCCAGCTCTTTTTTCCCTAGGCTCTCTAGATCTATACATAATACTCGCTCTCGCTTCATTCTCATTTCAGCATCGCCTCATAATACTCATTTAAAGGTAGGCGTTACTACTGCAGCTAGAAGGGATTAGACCACACAGCGAGCCAACGAGGTCACTGTGACAGGTGGCTTTCTCATTAACTCAGCTCTCATTTAACATAAGAAAAAGAGGATCATGGGGGACCAACAGGCACCGATTTGGGAAGTTTTCTATATAGAGGGAGCAAGTAGCTACAAGTAGGACAGTGTGCCTTTAATGCTCGTTTCATATTAAACTGTTTGATCAATTTTTCTTTCATTTCCGTGTTTACGACATAATATATTGTCTTACACTTCTAAGTTGCTGTTCTTACCTTAGTATTTTGAAGTCCGAAGGAAAGTTCACCTCCTCGATTGGCTCTTCTTTGATGTCTAAACTACGCTTGAAGAAGAACTATTCGATAATGTACTGGTGATTTGTGCAAATCAAGATGGCGTCTAAGTGAATACCATCCAAACTAAACCGAACCTGACACCACGAATGCCTTTACAAAGCCAATGATACTTTTCATGCATGCTGGCATGTCGTGCAGAAACAGGTGAGTCGAGGGACAAATTAAGTACCATTGTCACATGATGAAGGTGTATTGACAAAAGATAAGCCCCGTTGCACTCTGTAAATAGATCGACATGACATTATGTGAATAATATTTCAGCGTTACACATAAGGATTTTATTGGCTTCATTCACTAGGCCAGTAGAAGCGGAGAAGGGTGTATGTGTGTAGAGAGAGAGAGAGAGAGGGGGGGGGGGGGGATGCTCCTATAATTTAACGGGGGGGGGGGGGGTGGGGGTGATTTCACAGAATTTCCAGCATATACTGTTTCATAATAATTATGCAAAACGTCATTAATGTGTGTGTGTATTGAGGCCACGACAGTGAACAGTCAATACTATACTCTTTTTTTAAAAGCAAAACGTATTCTGCTGTTTGTGCTTTGTGCTTTTAAACGTCATTGAAACTTTTAATTTTCTCTCTCTTAAAACCACCTTATCTTCATTATACCCTCTCTTATTTGTTGAGGGCCAGCAGGGTGTTAACTCTGATCAGAATGACTGTACGTACTATTTATCTTGCAATTTACCCCCCCCCTCTCTCTCTCTCACTTTGGGGGTGATGGACAGTGATCCCAGAGAAGAAGAAAAAGGCTGGGAGGAGGAGGAGGAGGAGGAGGAGGAGATGGAACACGGGGGTAGGAGAAGGAGGAGGGGATGAGGGGAGGAAGGGAGGAGGGGAGGAGGGGAGGAGGAGGAGGAGGAGGAGAAGGAGGAGAAGGAGGAGAAGGAGAAGAAGGAGGAGGAGAAGAAGGAGGAGGAGGAGAAGGAGAAAAAGGAGGAGAAGGAGAAGGAGGAGGAGGAGGAGGAGATGGAAGACGGGGGTAGGAGAAGGAGGAGGGGATAAGGGGAGGAAGGAAGGAGGGGAGGAGGAGAGGAGGGGAGGAGGGGAGGAGGGGAGGAGGGGAGGAGGAGGATGAAGAGGAGAAAAAGGAGGAGGAGGAGAAGAAGGAGAAGGTGGAGAAGGAGAAGGAGGAGGAGGAAGAGATGGAAGACGGGGGTAGGAGAAGGAGGAGGAGAGGAGGGGAGGAGGGGAGGAGGGGAGAAGGAGAAAAAGGAGGAGAAGGAGGAAGAGAAGGAGGAGGAGGAGGAGAAGGAGGAGAAGGATGAGGAGAAGAAGGAGGAGGAGGAGAAGGAGGAGGAGAAGGAGGAGAAGGAGGAGAAGGAGGAGAAGGAGAAGGAGGAGATGGAGAAGGAGGAGGAGGAGATAGAAGACGGGGGTAGGAGAAGGAGGAGGGGATGAGGGGAGGAAGGGAGGAAGGGAGGAGGGGAGGAGGGAAGAAGGGGAGGAGGGGAGGAGGAGGGAGGAGGAGGAGAAGGAGAAAAAGGAGGAGAAGGAGGAAGAGAAGGAGGAGAAGGAGGAGAAGGAGGAGGAGAAGAAGGAGGAGGAGGAGAAGGAGGAGAAGGAGAAGGAGGAGATGGAGAAGGAGGAGGAGGAGATAGAAGACGGGGGTAGGAGAAGGAGGAGGGGATGAGGGGAGGAAGGGAGGAGGGGAGAAGGGGGGAAGGGAGGAGGAGGAGGAGAAGGAGGAGGAGGAGAAGGAGAAGAAGGAGAAGGAGAGGAGGAGAAGGAGGAGAAGGAGAGGAGGAGAAGGAGGAGATGGAGGAGATGGAGAAGGAGGAGGAGGAGGAGATGGAGAAGGAGGAGGAGGAGGGGATGAGGGGAGGAAGGGAGGAGGGGAGGAGGGGAGGAGGGGAGGAAGGGAGGAAGAGGAGGAAGAGGAGAAGAAGGAGGAGGAGGAGAAGGAGGAGGAGGAGAAGGAGGAGAAGAAGAAGAAGGAGGAGGAGGAGGAGGAGGAGGAGGAGGTGGAGGAGGAAGGGTGAAAATGAGATCGTATTAGAGAACTAGAGGAATTTATTTTGGCCCCAAAAAGTTTCTTTGATCAGACGTTGAAACGAAAACCAATGTCGCCACCCTGTGGTAGAAACATTATAACTAACAAGTGGTTGCTTTTTTCATGCATAATATTCGACCAATGAAACGGGAAATTCGATTCATTCCCATTACCGTTCATGCCTGTAAGCTGTGACTCATAGGGGTAATTGACCGGGGGCTAATCGTCCTAGAACCCTTCGTTTGATATCCTGTCAGTCCAAGGTATCCTATGAGTTCTTCTTCAGAACCTCATCTCTGGTGCTTGGATTCTGCTGTCCAGGGATTTATTTAACTTCCAGCTCTTGCAGCCGAACAGGAGGAAGGACTATACATTGCACTTGAGTACCCGGATGTTAATAGTGGTCATTTTTAGGTTTTGATTTCTTAGCACATTTTCCATTGTGTTAATGACTCCTTTGCAAGTGAAATTTGTTTCTTTACTTCTGCATCACTCCTCCCATCTGAGGTAATCGAATCCCCAAGGTTGCAGAATTTGTTTACTTGTTTTCCCTCTTCTGAGTCTTCTCCGTGCATGTGAATACATCTGGGTGCATTTTTCTTCGCGGAAACTACCATACATTCTGTTTTCTGCAGGTTGAGTGACTGGCCCAGGTTTTCAATCTCGATGAATATCTTGTTCATTAGTGTTTGCAACTCATCCCTACTTCCTTCAACTGAGACAGTATCATCTTAGATTCTGGCTCTATTCAGTTATTTAGTTTATTTAGTTCTTTTGTACATGTTTTTTCCGTCTTGGTTTGTGTTCTTCTTTTTTGTATCATATCTCTTTTGCTCTTACTTTTGGGCACAAACCAACCGACTTTATTATGGGTTAGTGATGTACTTACTGTTACAACATACAACATTTGTTCAACAGAATGATGGCGAATGTTACTGATTTATGATAGATGGCGCTAGTCTGTTTCTCATTACGAACAGAACAGAGCTCCTAATTCCTGTATATGCTCTCTCTTTCACCTCCCTCTCTATTTCTGTCTTTCGTTCTTTCTCTCTCTATCTCTCTTTCTCTTCTTCCCCCTCTCTCTCTTTCACCCCCCCCCCTCTCTCTCTCTCTTTCTTTCTCGCCTATATTACAAACAACCTATTCTGTTATTTTACTTCTTTATCGCATATAATTATTGTGATTTCGGTATGAATATATACAAATAAGGTCACAATAATTATCTGAAACATAATTAGCGTCCTGTCTACCAGTATAGTTTTATTACAGAAAACAGACTTATATCTGTCATGGTTAATCCAAAAAAATCACAACATAGCAACAGACTAATGAAATACAGTGGAAGATTTTCTTTTAAATAAGCATGATAACATAAACAAATACTATTAAACAAGTTCGGAAAGAAATTACAAACGATAAAAGTGATGCGAGATTTTTCACCAATTAATGAAAAACTTGATATATCTATGACTAACGGGAGTGATAGCAGAAAGCAACATTATTTAACGGTTTTATCAATAGCTTCTTGATTTTGGAATGATTTATGTGAACAGCAAATATTTCTCGCATTCTAGGCACATTACACGGAATCGCCCCAAAGAGTACCGGAGTACTAATGTCAAATTAGCTCGTTGTCCCGGGTACTGGTTCCAAAGAAGAGAGCATGCGCATGAGATTTACTTCGAAATTATTCAAGCAATGGGCTGGAGCTGGGACAATTCTGTGTTTGCCACTGGTGATGATCACCACGCCATTGTTTAGCCAGTGAGACTTTAAAGTCACATCTCCTTGGTCTAACACAAAATTATTTGGGTCCATCAACCTTGACAACTTGGCCAATATGACGTCACACTTCGGTACTCTTTAATTCAAACGTATTATGTTTGTGTAAATATTGAATCGTCAAACTTGAAAACTACTCTTCCCCAAGTCTACGATCTGATTAGAAATCCGTTATTCAAAGGCATCACTTCGGGGAAAGAGAAAGATAATCAAACAAATAATTATTCTAATAATTGGTTCTTATTTATCAAGGGTAGTCACACGCTCTTCCTGTGATTATTATTATCTCAGCATGATCAGGTATCCATTTACTACACCCGGGTATAGAGTGCCCAGTGTGGATTAATGTCTTACAAGGAAGGACGTTAGTGACGAGCTGGGATTCGAACCCTATATACCCTTGGACTGAGCTATGAGAGTCTAGCGAAGGAACCACAGTACCACATGCTCTCCACGCAGAATATACAAAGATAATCTTATGTTTCAGAATTTTACAGAAATCAACCAATTTAATTCTTACTATAAAGTGCAGCTTTGCATGAACCACACATATAATCATTTGATACATCACAATTTACAAAAGCAGTGGAACTCACTTGATTTGTAAGCATTTTTTAAACTAAAGTTACATAAGATGAACAAATAATTTAATGAGAAGGAAAAAATTGAAAGTTATTTCAATATTGAAACAATTTTTGTCCTATCAAAGAAATCTGATGAGAACAACAAAAAATAACGAATCTGAGAAACACTATAGTACAATGCAGCTACTTACATTTTATTACAGTGCATATTGTACACTGTAAAAAAATAATAGTCGAAATAACTCAATAAAATTGAGGAAAAGAATTGCCTTATTTTGATTAAGTAAATATTACCTACGGCATCTTAAGTAAAATTTACTTATTTTGCTGAATAAATTTTTACTCAGTTAAATCGAGTTACATTAACGTAAATAATTTTAGTATTGTAATCATTTTAGATAATTAAAAAAAAAGCTATGATAGGATTACATATTGCACATATTACATATTTGGTACCCATCTAATCTAACAAGTAACATCCACTATAAATCATTCACTACTTCTATTTAAGATTAATCACTAATCACTAACACTACTTCTATTTAAGATTTAACCGTATATATATATCTGCCACCATCACAAACTATTACATACGCTTCAATTCGACACATATTGAAAGGCTCCAAATTTTATATATACTTGATCGTAGCATCTTAAAAGGAAAATTGGTTGACAATTTCCTGAAATATCAAGTTTTTATTTGTTTTGAACTGGGTAACAATTAAAAATTGTCTTGTCTTTGCTTAGCCTGTAAGAATTAGTAAATGTTTTAAAGTCCTTACATTTTCATTCAACCACAAACAAGAATTGTTTTATTTAAAAAAGAGTTTAATTTGGTCTTAATGAATATTCATAAATTATGTAAATATTTCTATTACGCACTGCATCGGTCCTTACTTTAAAAAGATAAGAATAATCAACATAAATTGTTTGAGTAATACGTATAATTTCTGATTTTGAGTTAAAATTACTAAATTAATACAAGCTGAAATTACTTAAAGTTCTTATGTATTTGATTTTACTTAAATATTCCACGTATGTTCTACTAAATTGAAAGTTTGAGTTAGCAAGACTTAAATTTAGTGCGTAAGTGGCAAAACTAATGTTTTCAAGTAAATTCTACATGGAAAAAATACGTAAAAATTACCAATGAACAAATTCTTTTTTACAGTGTATAGTATCTTGGCTTAAAAAATCGACACAAAATTAAATTAAATTTATTTCAATATTATACCCTTTGGTCTATCAAAGATATAACAGATTAACATAATATCGGAAAATATATGAATGATTCTCACAAATATTATTACAATGCAGATATTTACATGAAATGTATTATTGTGGGGATAGCAACATCGTGAAACCCTTTTAATTCGTCTATCCAAATCCATTTAAAAAGCAACCTGCAAAATCAACAAATTTGAATCCTACCGAATTCTTATCATTATGCAGCTATTGACATGCTATTAGCGTATATGAAATCTACTGATAGACCAAGAAACAAAACCATCAAACCGAAAGATGACAAGCATGCCTCATTACAATTAATGTACAATGAAATAACATCCACGTAATTTGCATTATTGTTTGGGTACCCATCCGAATGCGATGAATATGTGTAAATAATACAGACTACACGCTGTGCAGAATATTTAATTGGTACATGTATATTAAATAGCATTTGATCCATCCAAAACATATAGTCCAAGATTAAACATAATCATATTACAGAATGAAAGTCCGCGGTGAAAGTCAACAAACTGGAATTTTAGAAAATCTACAGAACAATAGAGCTATTTCCATGATAATATGATATGTTACCAAAAATGTGCAGTTTATGTCATTATTATAGAATTTTCTTTGTCAAAATAAATCTCAAGGATTTACATGTAACATATGCATATCTCATTATGCATATCTCATTATGCATATCTCATTTTTCATAGTGAGACGAATCTTCAATTTAAAGTTCAGTCTTCGCTAAATTTAGTATGTAGCTTTCTTAAATATAGATTACAAAAAAAAGGCAAGCTAAAATAAAAAAATCAACAAATCAAGAAATAACGTGCAATTTCTGTCGTTTTCATAGCATTTGGTTCGTCAAAATAGGACCTACATGCAGTTTCAAGTTTCTTAGCAGCACGAAACAATAAACAAATTCAACAATTACAAATACCATATAACGTAGCTATTTCCATTATAGACTACAATAAAAACATAGGCAAATATTAAAAAACAACGTGCAAAAACAACGTGCAATTTATCTCATTGTTTTAGCATTATAGTTTTGTCAAAACAGCCCCTACATATCAATGACTTATATGTTTCTTAGCAACACTAAAAAACAATAAAAATCAGTCTTAATAAACTACGTATGGTGTGGCTATTTACAGTGTTAAATGAAAGCTAATACAAACAAACAAACAAACAAACAACAACATGCAAATCGTGTCATTATTTTAGCATTGGTTTTGTCATTACATGCCCTACATAATATTGTTTATCAATGGAGCAACACTAAAAAACAATAAAAATCAGTCTTAATAAACTACGTATGGTGTGGCTATTTACAGTGTTAAATGAAAGCTAATACAAACAAACAAACAAACAAACAACAACATGCAAATCGTGTCATTATTTTAGCATTGGTTTTGTCATTACATGCCCTACATAATATTGTTTATCAATGGAGCAACACTAAAAATCAATAAAAATCAGTCTTAAAATACTAAGTTTAATGTGGCTATTTACAATCTATGATAGATTACAACAAACAAAGGCTAATACAAAAAAACTAACAATCAATTACGTGCAATTTATGTCATTGTTATAGTATTGGCTGTGTCATAACAGGCCGTACATAATAATTGTTTATCAATGACTTACATGTTCATGAGCAACACTAAAAATCAATAAAAATCAGTCTTAAAATACTAAGTTTAATGTGGCTATTTACAATCTATGATAGATTACAACAATCAAAGGCTAATACAAAAAAACTAACAATCAATTACGTGCAATTTATGTCATTGTTATAGTATTGGCTTTGTCATAACAGGCCGTACATAATAATTGTTTATCAATGACTTACATGTTCATGAGCAACACTATAAATCAATAAAAATCAGTCTTAAAATACTAAGTTTAATGTGGCTATTTACAATCTATGATAGATTACAACAAACAAAGGCTAATACAAAAAAACTAACAATCAATTACGTGCAATTTATGTCATTGTTATAGTATTGGCTTTGTCATAACAGGGGGGTGGTACATAAAGCTGTTCGTAAAGTTACGCATGACTTTACGAAGGACTTGTATATGAAAAGCCAAATGGGATGCTCAATCATTATTAAATACATCAACTAAAGTTGAACTGTGCAGATGTAGATTAACATTCTTATTATAACAACCATTTTTAATGCAAAGTATATTTTTGCCATAATTTAATTGAGGTTTTTGGAAATATCACAAAAAAATTTGGGCATCCTATAATCTGGCACTTCATATACAAGTCGTTCGTAAAGTCAGGCGTAACTTTACGAACTCTTTATGAAACACCCCCCAGGCCCTACATAATTGTTTATCAATGACTTACATTTTTCTGAGCAACACTATAAATCAATAAAAATCAGTCTTAAAATACTAAGTTTAATGTGGCTATTTACAATCTATGATAGATTACAACAAACAAAGGCTAATACAAAAAAACTAACAATCAATAACGTGCAATTTATGTCAATGTTATAGTATTGGCTTTGTCATAACAGGCCGTACATAATAATTGTTTATCAATGACTTACATGTTCATGAGCAACACTATAAATCAATAAAAATCAGTCTTAAAATACTAAGTTTAATGTGGCTATTTACAATCTATGATAGATTACAACAAACAAAGGCTAATACAAAAAAACTAACAATCAATTACGTGCAATTTATGTCATTGTTATAGTATTGGCTTTGTCATAACAGGCCGTACATAATAATTGTTTATCAATGACTTACATGTTCATGAGCAACACTATAAATCAATAAAAATCAGTCTTAAAATACTAAGTTTAATGTGGCTATTTACAATCTATGATAGATTACAACAAACAAAGGCTAATACAAAAAAACTAACAATCAATTACGTGCAATTTATGTCATTGTTATAGTATTGGCTTTGTCATAACAGGGGGGTGGTACATAAAGCTGTTCGTAAAGTTACGCATGACTTTACGAAGGACTTGTATATGAAAAGCCAAATGGGATGCTCAATCATTATTAAATACATCAACTAAAGTTGAACTGTGCAGATGTAGATTAACATTCTTATTATAACAACCATTTTTAATGCAAAGTATATTTTTGCCATAATTTAATTGAGGTTTTTGGAAATATCACAAAAAAATTTGGGCATCCTATAATCTGGCACTTCATATACAAGTCGTTCGTAAAGTCAGGCGTAACTTTACGAACTCTTTATGAAACACCCCCCAGGCCCTACATAATTGTTTATCAATGACTTACATTTTTCTGAGCAACACTATAAATCAATAAAAATCAGTCTTAAAATACTAAGTTTAATGTGGCTATTTACAATCTATGATAGATTACAACAAACAAAGGCTAATACAAAAAAACTAACAATCAATAACGTGCAATTTATGTCAATGTTATAGTATTGGCTTTGTCATAACAGGCCGTACATAATAATTGTTTATCAATGACTTACATGTTCATGAGCAACACTATAAATCAATAAAAATCAGTCTTAAAATACTAAGTTTAATGTGGCTATTTACAATCTATGATAGATTACAACAAACAAAGGCTAATACAAAAAAACTAACAATCAATTACGTGCAATTTATGTCATTGTTATAGTATTGGCTTTGTCATAACAGGGGGGTGGTACATAAAGCTGTTCGTAAAGTTACGCATGACTTTACGAAGGACTTGTATATGAAAAGCCAAATGGGATGCTCAATCATTATTAAATACATCAACTAAAGTTGAACTGTGCAGATGTAGATTAACATTCTTATTATAACAACCATTTTTAATGCAAAGTATATTTTTGCCATAATTTAATTGAGGTTTTTGGAAATATCACAAACAAATTTGGGCATCCTATAATCTGGCACTTCATATACAAGTCGTTCGTAAAGTCAGGCGTAACTTTACGAACTCTTTATGAAACACCCCCCAGGCCCTACATAATTGTTTATCAATGACTTACATTTTTCTGAGCAACACTAAAAATCAATACAAATCAGTCGTAATATACTAATTTGTGATAGATTACAGAAATGAAAGCCAAAACAAACAGACAAAGAGTCAATAATCTGCATTAGTTTTGTCATGACAGGCCGTACATATCAATGAATTGCATGTCAACATACATATCATAAATGTGTCATTTGTGATCTGATCAGGGGACCGGCTCGAGCGATACATTTGACTGTATTTGGTTCCTTTCATCCTTTCAGAATGTGTAAACCGACTTAATCAGCGTGAAGCTACATGAAATTCGTTTATTATTTAATGTGTAAATGAATGGCAACTGCGCTCAACAGATTTCCTATGCGTAATAACTGAGCTCTGTACTATTCAAATACATAAATGTGAAGCGCATTACATTTACGTCTTTAAACAAATATAAACAAATTATATCAACGCACACACGAAGAAAAACAAAGAAAAAAGAAAAACAGAAAGAAACCGGTTTACCGCGTTAATTGTGAACGGGTCTTTATAGGCTCAATAGCTTTTTGAAAACGAGAGTGTTGGCTCCATCGCAAGCAATCATTTTCCCTGATGACGTCATCATCACCCGAGATGATAGAAGGTGACTGTTCCTATTATCCTGTGCACGTGAGGCCAGTCCTGTTAATAGAGGGAATGATGCTACTCTTCTCTTCTTCATGTCACCCCCACTCATCACCTCATCAATCACACACGTCTTCCACTCATCATCTGATGTCACGACGTAGAGGTCGTCTGTCATAGGATCGATACAGGCATTCAGGATGACATCACTGTGGGGGATTTCCCTTTGAACACCCTGTCTGTCGATGATGAACACTCTGTGATCTGGCGGGTAGGGTTGAGCGATGATGTGACCTGATGATAGTACACCAAGCATCCGTATATTCTGTTTACATGTGATGGTATTCAGGATCTTACCATCAGCTGGGTTGATGACGTATATCTTAGACTGAAACCCCTCAGCAGCGATGATCATTCCATCCTGGTCAACAGCTACAGCTACCCGTGTGTCATCACGCGTTGTGTTTTTTGGTATTGTGACGTCATTGATGTGCTTCCATTGTCTGTCATACACACTGATGCATCCAGTCAAGCTGTCCCCTGTACATCCTTTACTGTATTTACCACATACTACCTTGTCATCATTCTTCAATGCACAGGATTGAACCATTGATGTATTACTACCGGTTATCACTCTCTGAGTGTGTTTAGTGTTCATATCTAACATGTTTGTATGTAGGCTACTACTTACTCTATCTGAAATAATCACATTGCATTCATCAATGCATCCTACAATGACCGGAAATGTGACTTTTTTTTTACATTGATTGTATCAATGAGCTTCCACTCCCCATCAAACCTATCAATCCTCCCATCATACTTCTCTCTCCCACCACCCTTCACAAACCTCACACCCGATATGGTACCGGTGATTTGTTTCACCTCACCCTCATTCAGTGGCTTCTTTAATTCATCACTCACTGATGTCTTCACATGATGCCCATCTTTGACGACATTTTTATCATCTTCAAGTACTCTGTCAAGTGTCTGTATTGCAGTCTCTGTGGTTTTCGTGTCATCTTGCCATGTTTTTTCAAATTCCAAAATCTTTTTCTCTTTCTCTCCAGCGATGTTTTGAATGTCTGTTTGAAGACCATGCTGTTTTTCGTCGATGAGTGCTCGTCTTTTCTCTGCATTTGTACGGTTTAGTTCAAGTCGCTTCTCTCTCTCCTTATCGTTCTTCTGAATCTCCTCTTGAAGTTTTTGATTCTTCTCATCAATCTCCTCGTGTATTTTTGCAGCATCATCCTTCTCTTTGTCTTTGTCTGTTTGGATCGCCTCATTGATTACCGAATCTACATCATCTTTCAAAGCTTGTAGATGGGTATCGGTGTCTTTCCTACACTGGTGAATCTGATCTCCATAAACTCGACAAAGCGTTAATTTTTCTATTGCCTTCTCTTTCAAAATGTTAAGTTTTGCTTTACTTTCCATGATTGCGCCCTCTATATCCTGTCGCACGCAAGACTGCTCATGATGATCTATATGTGCGCATGAATAACACAGTGCTGCACCATGTGTTTTACAATACAATTTGATTTCTTCATCATGCTTCACACAATATAGATTGGACCCACCCTTTCTTGCTTTACCGATGCATCCCTCTGTGGAGGCGCAGTCCTCGCAGAGCTTCTTCTTCTCCTTCACGTAGTACGTCACATCTGTGATTGACTCACAGTTCTCTCCTTCACAGATGTCTTCTGCAGAGCTGAAGTTAGCCGCCATGCTGAACAGAAAGTTGACCTGTAGAACACAGCCCAAGTAAAATAATAATGATAATAATATTATTACTACTACATTTTGTAATAATAAGAATAATAGTAATAATAATAATAATAATAATAATAATAATGATACATATAAATTAATGAAATAATAACAATAATAGTGGGTGCTTCTGTAGAGCTCATGTCTGTCAGACTGGTCAATCCTGGCACTCTACAATATATACATACAGAGCCATAGCATAGAGAGAGAGAGAGATAGAGGCATGGGGGGGGGGGGTTACTGGGAAGTAAAATAATTAAGAAAATAATACTACTACTACTAAATGTAATAATAATAACAATTATAATAATGATAATAATAATAATGATAATAATAGTAGGTCCTTCTCATGTCTGTCAGATTTGACAATCCTAGCACTCCACAATATATACATGTATAAAGAGCCATAGCATATAGAGAGAGAAAGAGGGGAGGGGGGGGGCGGTTACTGAGAAAGATTGTAAGAGCAAGGGGAATGTTGACTTTAAACGGGGCTTCATAAAATCAGGACAGACAGAAGAAAAAGTTTGTGGGGAAGGGAGAGATTGAGAGACATAGGAAGAGACTAAGAGAGAGAGAGAGAGAGAGAGAGAGAGAGAGAGAGGAAGTGGTACTGATAAAGATGGGAAGAGCCTGGGGAATGAAGATCGTAAACGGAGCTTACATAACTCATGACAGACAAAGAAAAGTGCGCGGGAAGGGAAAGACTGAGAGAGAGAGAGAGAGAGAGAGAGAGTTGAGGAGAGAATGAAGGAATATCGATACAAATGACACTTGTTACTGTAGTAAGGATGTCCTTATCCATCAAAGCGAGAGAGAGAGAGAGAGAGAGAGAATAGAAGAAGAAAGGCTTCCACAATTGAAAAATTAATCTTGTTTTCTTCTCTCTCTCATAATGATATATAACATGCCCCAGCTCTTTGTTGTTTCCATTTTTTCTCTAGATCCATACTATTACTCCCACTCACTTCATTCTCATTTCATCCTCGTTTTATAACCGTTTGATCAATTTTTCTTTCATTTCCGTTTTTACAACATAATATATAGTCCACACCACCATCAAATCGACCCAGCTTACTTCCTACACTTTTAAGTTGCTGTTCTTACCTTAGTATTTTGAAGTCCGAAAGAAAGTTCACCTCCTCGATTGGCTGTTCTTTGATGTTTAAACTTCGCTTGAGGAAGAACTATTCGATAATGTACCTGTGATTTGTGCAAATCAAGATGACGTCTAAATGTATACCATTCAAACTTAACTGAACCTGACGCCACGAATGCCTTTACAAAGCCAACGATACTTTTCATGCATGCTTGCATGTCGTACAGAAATAGGCAAGTAAAGGAAAACAAATATGTACCATTGTGACGTATGAAGGTGTATGCCTACTGACAAAAGATGACCCCTGCAGCAATATGTAAATAGATCGACATGAAATAATATTATTTGAATAATATTTCGGCGTTACACATACGGAATGAATTGTTTTTATTCAGAAGACCAGTCGAAGCGGAGAATTGTGTGTGTGGTTGTGCGTGTGTGTGTATGTGTGTGTGTGGGAGGGGGTTCTCCTATGATTTTACTAGGGGGGGGGGGGGTGATTTCACGGAATTTCGGACTCGCCCCCGCCCGAGCCAGAGAATTCTGTATCACCATGCACTGTTTCACAATATGCAAAACGTCATTGATGTGTGTGTATTGAGGCTGCGACACTCATTATAAGTAAAACGTATTCTGCTGTTTGTGCTTTGTGAAGAGTTATTTTGTAATACTTAGTGCTTTTAAGCCTAATTGAAACTGATCATTTTTTCTCCCTTAAAACCACCTTATCTTTCATTATACTCTCTCTTATTTATCATTATAGTCTGTTGAGAGCCAGAAGGGTGTTAACTCTGTGTTTAAGTATATGAGTTAAAGCCCTTCTGGCTCCAAACAGAATAACCGTCCGTACTCTTTCTCTAGTAATTGACATTCCCTCCCACTCTCTCCCTCTCTCTCTCTCTCTCTCTCTCTCTCCCTCTGCACAATTGTCATCATCATACCCTATCCTGTCCGTTAAACCCCCTTTGGGGGGTGATGGATAGTGATCCCGAAGACGAAGATGACGACTGGGAGGAGGGAGGAGGAGGAGGAGGAGGAGGAGGTGGAGGAGGAGAATAAGAAGGAGGAGGAGGAGGAGGAGGAGGAGGAGGAGGAAGGGTGAAAATGAGACCTTATTAGAGAACTCGAGGAATTTATATTGGCCAAAAAATAGTTTCTTTGATCAGACGCAGGTGATCAGACGTCGAACCGAAAGTCAGTACTTAAAGTGGAATGTCACCATCTTGCGGTAGAAACATTATAACTAACAAGTGGTTGCTTTTTTGTTCATGTACTATATTCAACAAAGGAAACGGGGAAAATTCGGTTCATATATTCCCACTGAGCCTGCAACTGTGACTCGTAGGGGTAACTGTCTTACTGGAAATTGACCGGGTGTGATTGTCCAGGGACTTATCGTCCAAGAACCATTCGTTTGATATCCTGTCAGTCCAAGGTATCCTACTAATTCTTCTTCAGAACCACATTTCCGCTGTCCAGGAATGCATTTAACTTCCAGCTCTTGCAGTCGGACAGGAGGACATTGCACTTCAGATTGTAGTTATTTTCTTCATTTTTAGGTATTGATTTCTTAGCACACATTTCCCACTTTGCTAAAGGACTCCTTTGCAAGTTCATTTCGTTTCTTTTTCTTCTGCATCACTCCTGTCATCTGAGGTAGTCAAACCCCCAAGGTTGCAGAATTTGTCTACTTGTTTGACCTCTTTTCCATGCACGTGAATATTACATCTGGGTGCATTTTTCTTCGCGGAAACTACCATACATTCTGTTTTCTTCAGGTTGAGTTACTGGCCCAGGTTTTCAATTTCGATGACTAACTTATTCATTAGTGCTTGTAACTCATCCCTGCTTCCTTCAACTAAAGACAGTATCATCTTAGATTCTGGCTCTATTCAGTTATTTAGTTTATTTAGTTCTTTTGTACATGTTTTTTCCGTCTTGGTTTGTGTTCTTCTTTTTTTGTATCATATCTCTTTTACTTTTACTTTTGGGCACAAACCAACCGACTTCAATATGGGTTAGTCATGTACTTACTGTTACAACATACAACATTTCTTTTAACAGAATGACGGCTCATGTTACTGATTTCTGATAGATGGCGCTAGTCTGTTTCTCATTACGAACAGAACATAGCTCCTAATCCCTGTCTTCGCTCTCTCTTTCACCTCCCTCTCTTTTTCTGTTTCTCTCTCTCTCTCTCTTTTTTTTTCTTTTTCTCTCTCTTTCTTTCTCTTTCCCCTCTCTCATTCTCTTCCCTGTCCCCTCTCTCTTCTTTCACTATCTTTTTTCCTCCCTTTCTCTCTATCCTCTTTCTTTCTCCCTCTGTTTGTCATCTTCCTCCATTATCGAATTCTCTCTCATTACAATTTTATGTTTATATTTATTTATTTTTGTTTCACCTTCTCTTTGATTCTCTGTTTATTCCATTCTCTCTTTCTCTCTCTCTCTCTGCCCCCTCTCCCTCTCTCCCTCTCCCTCTCCCTCTCTCTCGTTCTCTCTCTCTCTCTCTCTTACAGTCACACCCCTCTCTCTCTTGCCTTTATGAAGAAAAAAATATTCTGTAATATTTTACTTCTTTATCGCATATATGTATTGTAATTTCCGAATGAATATTGACAAATACACAAATAAAGTCACCATGATTATCTGAATCATAATTAGCGTCCTGTCTACCAGTATAGTTTTATTACAGAAAACAGACTTATATTTTTCATGGTTAATCCCAAAAATCCCAACATAATAATATACTAATGAAATACAGTGAAAAAGTTATCAATACAAACTTCATAACTTAAAAAAAATACTAAACAAGTTGGGAAAGAAATTACAAACTATTTAAGTGATGCGAGAGAATGACCTTTTTTCTTCCACGGACTCCTTTCAGTAATATTGTGAGAAAAGGAAAACGATTTACATGCATTGGGCGATTCAGTGCAATGTGTCTCATAACACATACGACATTTATCTTTATTTTTCACCGATGAAAGAAAAAAACTTGATATGCCTATGACTAACGGGAGTGATAGCAGAAATCATCATTTAATTTAACGGTTTTATGAATAGCTTTTTAATTTTGAGATGATTTATGTGCAGAAGAAACGAAATTCTCGCATTCTTGGCACATTACACGGAATCGCACCAAAGAGTAACGGAGTGCTAATGTCATATTCGCTCGTTGTCCCGGGTAGTATACTGGTTCCAAAGAAGAGAGCCTGCCATGAGGTTCACCGCGAAATTATTCAAGCAACGGGCTGGAGCAGGACAAATTAAGTGTTTGCCACTTGAGATGAGCACTACGCCAATGTTTGGCACAAAATTGTTTGGGTCCATCAACCTTGACAACTTGGCCAGTATGAGGTCACACTTCGGTACTCCTAATACAATAACAAATATTATGAAATATTGAATCGTCAAACTTCTTCTTCTTCTTCTTATCAAGTCACTTCACAAGTCCCGTCCAGTGGTCCACACAGGCTTTGGCACGGCAATTCACGGCTTCCAGGTCATCTTGGGTGCATGGCTCTGGCAGGAGTGGGCAGACTAGCAGGTGTTCCATTGTCTGTTCCTTCAGCATTCACATGCTGTTTGTTCTTGTCCTAGACCCCACTTCTGCATTAGGACTCTGCATCGTCCGTAGCCAGTTCTCAGGCGGTTGAGGCTTTGCCAGGTAGGCCAAGTCTCACTGGAGCCGGTTGCGAGGATTCCTTGGGGCTGAGGGAGAGTTTATGTGGAGTGGTCTGGAGGTGGTTAGACCACAGAGTCATCCTTTGGTTGTGAGGGCTGGTATTAAGGGGCTCTACAGAGTGCAGAAAGCTGTCAAACTTGAAAACTACTCTTCCCCAAGTCTACGATCTGATTACAAAACCGTTATTGAAAGGCATCCCTTCGGGGAAAGAGAAAGATAATTAAACAAATAATTAATATAATAATTGGGTCCTATTTATCAAGGGTAGTAACACGCTCTTCCTGCTGGCCTTGCGATTATTATTATCTCAGCATGATCAGGTATCCATTCACTACACATGGGTAGAGAGTGCCCAATGTGGATTAAATGTCTTACAAGGAAGGGCGTTAGTGACGAGCTGGGATTCGAACCCTCTACCCTTGGACTGAGCTATGAGAGTCTATACAGCGAAGGAACCACAGTACCACATGATCTCCACGTAAAAGAGGTAGACGATCATTACGGGGCATGTACGCAGAACATAAAAACATAATCTTATGTTACACAATTTAACAGAAATCAACCAATTTGATTCTTACTAAGTGCATCCTTCCATGAGAGCAGATAATCTGTTGATATATCATAATTTACAAAGCGGTGAAACTCACTTGATTTTTATACAATTTGTTTTACTAAAGATAGAATAGATAAACATGATATCTGATGAGAAAAAAACATGAGCAAATGTTAGAAATACTAGTACAATGCAGCTATTTACATTTTATGACAGTGAATATTGTATGGTGTCTTGGATAACAAAACTGACACAAAATTGAATTGAAATTTATTTCAATATTATTATTTTTTCTATCAAAGATAGAATAGATAATCATGCTATCTGATGAGAAAAAAATATGAACGAATCTTAGAAATACTAGTACAAGGTAGATATTTACATTTTATGACAGTGAATATTGTATGGTACCTAGGATAACAACACCGACAAAAAAATAAGGAAAACAATATTCTCACAAATACTAGTACAATGCAAATATTTACATGAAATGTATCATTGTGTGAATAGCAAAACCGTGAAGCCTTTTCAATTCGTCTATCAAAATCTATCTTAAAAGCAACATGTCTTTTATAAAATTATATATAGCAACCTGCAAAATCAACAAATTTGAATCTTACTACATTCTCATCATGATAATGCAGCTATTTACATGCTATTAGCGTACATGAAATAAGATGGTAAAGATTAACATGTCTTATAGGAAACTGAGGAAAAATAATGAAACTTATAGAGGTGTTGTGACCCAGTGGATAAATCTCAGGATTGTGAACCACAAGGTACGGTGTTCAAATCCCTGCCACAACACTTATGTCCTTTGGCTAAACGTTTACCTACATTTTCCACACTCTGCCCACGTGAGGTAAATGGGTACCTGGTAGGTCTATTATATAAAGGCTGCCGGAGCTAAAGCTTGGATAATAATTTCCAAAGCTCTCAGGAAGCGCAGATTCTCTACAAGAACGAATTACTATTATTATTATCTTACAAATACACCGCAGATATTCACATCTTCTTAGCATATGAAGTATGTACAGGGTGTCTATGAAAAAGGAAACTAATGTTTGATGGTAATTTACTCAATATTCCCAAAGACATTATTAGAAGCTTCATTTCTCTTCTTTCATATATTGCAAAGAAATCTGGTGAATAAATCACACACGACTTAATTCAGCCAGCCCGAAGAGGCCGTGTCTGAAATCCAAATTGTCCAGAATAAGCGAATGACTGTTTCATTTAGTAAGAAAAAAAAATTGAGAGGATACATTCTTGAAGCACACGTCGTGCAAAAGAGAATATTCTAATCTGTCCAATGACACCATAACTATGATGGTAAGGTCGATCAATATCGACTACAAATGAATTCCAAGTTCTAACATGAGACGCGATGGCTCAGTGGTAGAGCAGTGGTCTCGTAACCGGGAGGTCCCGGGTTTAAAACCAAGTCGATGCGCTACTACCCTCGGTCCCCTTATTTACAAGCATACACATGCTTTCTTTGCAGTCAGGTAAAACAAAATCATCAAACCATGCTTTCTTAAACCAAAAATGTGACATACATGTCTCATTAGTCATTACAATATATGTACAATACAATAACAATAAAACATCCACGAATTTGAATTTACATTAATTGTTGTTGTATCCATACGACTGCGATGAATGTATATAAACTAGATGCTATGCAGCATATTTCATTGGTATTATATATAGCTTTTGATCCATACGAAATATATATTCAAAGAATAAATGTATCATAAAACGGAAGGAAAGTCAACAGCATTGAATGTTCTAAATTCTACAGAACAATGAAGCCTTTTCCATGATAATATGATATGTTACAAAAACATGCAATTTATGTCATTATTATAGCATTTTCTTTCTCAAAATATATATCAAGTAACTACATGTTACATATGTATTTCTTTTTTCATTGCAAGACGAATATTCAATTTAAAGTTCAATCTTCGATATATTTAGTAGGCCTATAGTGTAGCTAATTTCAATATAGATTACAAACAAACAAATAACACAATAACTTGCAATTCCTGACATTGTTATAGCATTTGTTTTGTCAAAATAGGTTCTACATAAAAGTATGTAGCTATTTTCAAATTTACGAATGGTAAAAAAAATAAAAATAACGCTCCCCTAAAAATAAATGACAAACACGTGCAGTATTTCATTGTTGTAGCATTCGTTTGGTTTACCAGAACAAAGAAAGCTATAACATCTGTTTTGTCAAAATAGATCCTACATAAAGAATGTAGCTATTTACAAATTACGGCAGGTTAAAGAAAACTAACACCAAAAATAAACAAACAAATGACAAAGACGTGCACACTTTCATTATTGTAGCATTGGTTTTTGTCGAAATATAAAGTATCAAGTTTCTTAGTAACACGAAACATCAATAAAGTTCACTCGTACAAATATAAGTATAATGTAGCTATTTCCATTATAGATTACAATTAACCAAAGAACTCAAACTAATATGTACAAACAAATAAAACAACAACGTACACTTTATGTCATCGTTTAAGCATTGTTTTTGTCAAAACAGGCACTTTATACCAACGACTTAAATGTTTCTTAGCACCCCCAGAATCGATAAAAATCAGTCTTAAAAAACACTAAGTGTGATGTGGCTATTTCATGATAGATTACAAAAACAAAAGCTACTACAAACAAACAAACAATCAACAACGTGCAATTTATGTCATTGTTATAGAGCATTGGTTTTGTCATAACAGCCCGTACATATCAATGAATTGCATGTCAAACTACATTTGTTTTAATTATTTATTTATTTCCATGTGTGTGGAGTGGATTACCCTTTCAACTTAAGTTGGTTTTCAAAAGGGTCCGCAGGTTTTCAAAGGGGTCCACATCATAAAATTGTCATTTGTGATCAGATCAGGGGGCCGTCTCGAGCGATTAATAGGGACTTTTAGATTTGCACATCGGCAACGTGGATTGCTACGATCGACGTCCTTTTAATGCACTGCCTTGAGTGGACGTCACACGTATCAGTCCACGCAAATCTAAAAGTCCTTATATGTTATTGTATGTGGTTCCTTTCATTTTGTCAGAATGTGTAAGTCAGTAAGCCTTATGAATCAGCGTGAAGGAACACGAATTCGTTCATGACTTGTTCAGATATAAAGCGATAGACCGCGGCAGAGTTTTTTTCTTCAAATGTGTAAATGAATGGCAATTGCGCGCAACAAAGTTCATAAGCGTACTAACTGAGCTCTGTGTTATTCAGATACTTGTGAAGCGCATTACATTTACGTCTTTAAAAAGAAGAATAAAACAGATTAACACAAACACACACGAGAAAAAAAAGTAAAAAGAAACGAAAACAAACAAACAAAAACCGGTTATCGCGTGAACGGGCTTTTATAGGATCAATAGCTTTTTGAATACGAGAATGTTGTCTCCATCGCAAGCAATCATTTTCCCTGATGACGTCATCAACACGCGAGATGATATAATTTGAGACAGCCTGTCATTCTGTGGGCCCAGTCTAGTTGATAGAGGGAATGATGCTACTCTTCTCTTCTCCATATCGCTCCCACTCATCACCTGATCAATCATACACGTCTTGTACTCATCATCTGATGTCACGACGTAGAGGTCGTCTGTCATAGGATCGATGCAGGCCTTTAGGATTACATCACTGTGGGGGATTTCCCTTTGAGCACCCTGTCTGTCGATGATGAACACTCTGTGATCTGGTTTTGAGGGTTGAGCGATGATGTGACCTGATGATAGTAAACCATGCATCCTTATATTCTGTTTACATTTGATGGTATTCATGATCTTACCATCAGCTGGGTTGATGACGTATATCTTAGACTTACGCCCCTCAGCAGCGATGATCATCCCATCCTGGTCAGCAGCTACATCCACCCATGTGCCATGACGCGTTGTGTTTCTTGGTATTGTGACGTCATTGATGTGCTTCCATTGTCTGTCATACACACTGATGCATCCAGTCAAACTGTCCCCTGTACACCCTTCACGCCGTTTACCGCATACTACCTTGTCATCATTCATCAATGCACAGGAGAGAACACGTGATGAATCACTACTGGTTATCACTCTCCGAGTGTGTTTAGTGTTTATATCTAACGTATATGTATGATAGCTGAATAACTGTCTATTTGTGATGATCACATTGCAATCATCCATGCATCCTACAATGGTCGGTAATTTGATTTTGTATTTGACATCGATTGTATCAATGAGCTTCCACTCCCCATCATACCCATCAATCCTCCCATCATACTTCTCTTTCCCAACACCCTTCACAAACCTCACACCCGATATGATACCAGTGATTTGTTTCACATCATCTTCATTCAGTGGCTTCTTTAGTTCATCACTCACTGATGTCTTCACATGATGCCCGTCTTTGACGACATTTTGATCATCTTCAAGTACTCTGTCAAGTGTCTGTATTGTAGTCTCTGTGGTTTTCGTGTCATCTTGCCATGTTTTTTCAAATTCCACAATCTTTTTCATTTTCTCTTCAGCGATGTTTTGAATGTCTGTTTGAAGACTATGCTGTTTTTTGTCGATGGGTTCTCGTCTTTTCACTGCAATTGTACGGTTCAGTTCAAGTTGCTTCTCTCTTTCCTCATCGTTCTTTCCAATCTTGTCATTGATCTTTTGAATCTCCTCTTGAAGTTTGTTATTCTTCTCATCAGTCTCCTGGTTGATTTTTGCTGCATCCTCCTTCTCTCTGTCTTTGTCTGTTTTGATCGCCTCATTGGTTACCAAATCTACTTCATCTTTCAAAGCTTGTAGATGGGTTTCGGTGTCTTGACTACACTGTTGAATCTGATCTCCATAAACTCGATAGAGCTTTAATTTATCCTTTGCCTTTTCTTTCAGAATGTTTAGGCTCGCTCTGCTTTCCATGATGGCGCCCTCTATGTCCTGTCGCACGCAAGACTGCTCATGATGATCTATATGTGCCATAGAGATATATACTTAATAAGGCTAGAGTGCGGACTCGTCATACGCGCCCGTTCAAAGCTCTGTGCGCGCATGGAGCGCGGTCCGCCATTACTAAGGAGGGCAAAACATCGAGAAATACCCGGATGTTCCATCGAAACCGTGCTATTGATAAGCAATGTGAAGCTTCATTTTTCGGGTTGATTTATCGGTTTTCGAGTATGAAACATTATAATTGTGGTATTTTGCATAATGCATGAACCCTACTCATGCCTCAGTCATGGTATCTGATGTAGGTCAAGATTAATTACGGATGTTATGGTGAGGTAAAACTGGACACAAAAAGCTATTTATATTTCAGTATATCTTCAATTTTTCTTCCTCTTTGTCAATATAAAACTGCGATATTATGACATTAAATATTACTTGGCTTTAAACCAATCAGAATCACGCATTTGGGACTTGTATTTGATATTTATGTCATGATATTAAACAAAGTTTTATGCTACAGGGCCAATACCGGGGGCCAATGTCTTTCTAATTCAGTTATTATGAGAGCCGGGGTTTATTGATTTAAAACGCTTTAAAGGTAATAATTATATTCATTTTATGGCTATTATAAACAGATTGATAATTATAGATTTGGGATAGAGATGGGTATGTAGATAGCTAGACACATAAATAGATGGATAGATAGATATAATATAGAAGGATAGGTAGATAATGGAAATGCAGATAAAGGACGATACTGAAGATAGGAAGAGGGGGAAGGAAAAAATTATACACATTTATTTAAAAAAAATTATGTTATTTACTCATCCAATCATTCATCCATCTATCCAAACATTCTTTTTCTTCTTCTCTCACTCATTTTATATCAAATTCACACCTTATGTCTTTCACCCATTCTCTATAAAATCTCTATTTTTGTCTGAAAGAATAATTCAATTTTTTACAGTTCACTATAAATATATATGAATATTCTTTAAAAACAGCTGATCATTGATGTAATAATTATTTATTCACACCACTTTTTTTCTTCATAAATAATATTCTCCTTGATACAGTGTATTTCTTATTTTCTTCATCAACCAGTTTTAGAGAATAAACTTATAATTAAATTTGAAGAAAAAAATGAATAAATGAACCTTTTATTACCACACGGCACACGTGTGTTGATATTCTACAGCATAGGCATTTAAGTTTTGACATTTTATCGGACATTATATACTGCAATAATACATCACAATTGAAAGGACAGACATTGCAAAAACAACACCTCAGATTTTAGCCCCAAATTTACTGTCACGGATCATAGGCAACACAACCACAACAAATTGATTCGCCACCAAAGACAAGCATTACACATCCCAAAACCGCCACAATAACTCCCAAAACATAAATGTCAGGAGGCCAATGTCTATGTGTCAAGATGTCAGCGATAACGAACACTTTATTAACTAGTCTTGGCTCCAAGCGCACGCAGGCGCGTCACATTTACTAATAATACAAAGACATTTCATCGGGTAATAAATGCAAACCAGAAATAGTAATTGAGCATATATATTCCAAGTCACCTGTATTGCTATGAAGAACTATAATTGAAGGGACTTACATCTCAGGATACTGCACTACACTATTCAGTGAAACCTCATAGTAACATGGTCTTTTGACATCATTATTCATCAGGTATAATAATAAATTTGAAACTGATTACCCTCAAATGTACACAGTAGATACAACAAGCCAAAGAGTGCACAATCTTATGGGTGTACATCTTGTGACATTATTCCATATAATTTTTCTGTTATCAAATCTCTTCAAAAGCAGTTTTCCATTTTGGAACAAAATTCAAACCCATGTACAAAACATACATATCCATACTGTACCTGCAGAATCAAAGCACATGTAGAGTGCAAATAATTTGCAAAAATTATAGCAACTGAATCAGATACAGCAGGTCCAATCATGAAGCTTATAGAGTAAATATTCAAATACAGTGTACCTCACAACAACTCAAAATTCAAGTACATTTTGTTTAACCCCTAATGTAATCAACTCTTCTAAGTTCCACTTTAATTTGCCTTCGTGTAAAGTTAACAAACAGAAAATTATGGTTAGGTTGTGCAACTGTCACAATGTGTCCCAAAATTTTTATTTCATTACACAGAACAAAAGTCTCAGATTGTTCTGTTTTTTTAAAAGATTATTGAAAGCTCTCTCCAGTTTTAAACGGCTTCACAGTCAATCATCCAGTGGATAAGCTATGCAGACAAGAGGCAAAATATAAAAGACTGATCTGTCTTTGTAGTTTGTATGAATGAAGTTCTATGTTTTGTTTTGTTTTTCCTGAAAATGCGTTCTCTCCAAAGTTGTGTTGAAGTAGGTCAAGCTGATCCTGGCTAATGAGCTTGCTTTCGTGGACTTCCTGCAAGAGAGTCCTGGTTTTTGCATCTCTCCTGTTTACCTTGTTTCACCACTTTAAGCTGTTTCTTGGCATCCTGCACTTGCTGTCTGGTTATATTCAGTTTCTAATCAACTCAGACAGAAAAAGAATAGTCATGTTCTTTTGTAATGTCATAGGGTTTCTTTGGAGGCACGGGAACACTTTCGGATGTTGTACATGGTTTTGCTGGGAGTCTTGAGCCATGGGTCTGTTTATAGGGAGGATGTCCAGGAAAGACAGAAGGCACAGGTCTATGAATGAGATGTGGTGTGTAACATCCTTTCCTCTCTTGAGTGTGTTCCTGCATTACAATAAAAGCAAATGGAAACAATAATGAGTTTTTTCTCATAACATGACAATTGTTCTACTATTCATGCTATTTCATGTGATTTTTAAGACTGAAACTGAAAGCAGCTTCCAGCCAAATAAATAAAATAATAATGATGTCAGCAAGTCATAAGCAAATTTGATAGAAATAGCGTAGTGTGCGGTGGGATTTTTAGGCTAGCCTAGCCTAGACCGAATTTTCCGTCTCTTTCGTTCGTTAGCCTCTTATTGGGGTAGGGTCGGCCGGCTCTCTCTTTAGAGACGGAAACGTCTAATCACATGTCCTTGATAACGCCACGACCAGGTCTGGTCGTAGCGTTTTGCCCCCAAAATCCCCCAAAATGTCATTTTACCTCATGCATTGATTATTTAAAATTAGGAGAAGGTTTTACTACCTCGGTTCCACTTACCAAATTTGACTGTATAATGCGTTTAATGGTCCCTTTTCAGGAAATTACGGGTCTAAATTGACAGCCGTGTTGAAAGTCATGCAGTGGTGTTCCGTAGTCTTCCTGCGTATGTTGTTATTTTTTATTTATCTAAATCTCATCCCTTCTAGTCTGTGCGCAAGGCAAAAATGATTATGAAGGAGATGCTGTGATAACGTCATTACGAACTCGTAGCTCGTGCACATTGATTTCCATACAAATATTCAATGTATTGAAAAGGACATGCATGGAAATCAATGTGCACGAGCTACGAGTTCGTAATGACGTTATCACAGCATCTCCTTCATAATCATTTTTGCCTTGCGCACAGACTAGAAGGGATGAGATTTAGATTTAACTAGGCGTTGTGGCGTGCGCCTGTAATCCAGCTAAAAAGTGGAAGTTACAAACTGATTCAGCCGAGGACGCAGGTTCGAAACTGAGTCACGTCTTTCGGACGGTGACGTTTAAAGGTCGGTCCCAGACGTAAATAATCATATCTGATTGATACACGTCTGTAAAAACCCAATATACACACACACACATAGATAAATAAAAAATAACAACATACGCAGGAAGACTACGGAACACCACTGCATGACTTTCAACACGGCTGTCAATTTAGACCCGTAATTTCCTGAAAAGGGACCATTAAACGCATTATACAGTCAAATTTGGTAAGTGGAACCGAGGTAGTAAAACCTTCTCCTAATTTTAAATAATCAATGCATGAGGTAAAATGACATTTTGGGGGATTTTGGGGGCAAAACGCTACGACCAGACCTGGTCGTGGCGTTATCAAGGACATGTGATTAGACGGTTTCCGTCTCTAAAGAGAGAGCCGGCCGACCCTACCCCAATAAGAGGCTAACGAACGAAAGAGACGGAAAATTCGGTCTAAGCCTAGCCTAGTTGGATAACTCCTGTGATGTGAAATATGGCAGGCTAGCCTGGCTTAGACCAAAAGCTTCAGTCTCTCTATATATCGTCGGTTGTTCTACTGAGACTGCGTCTGGCTCCACTAGACCTCTGATTATATTATGGGGAATGTCAACAAATGTCAGTTTTATTAAAGAAATGACCCATATCAGACGGTTATTTCTGTCTAACCTGGCTTTGACTTTCGGGCTTTAGAAATTAGAGACTAGAGTTTAGATCTAGAGTCTAGAGTCTAGACTAGATCTATAGTCTAGTCTAGTTAAAATATAAAGAAGCTGACATTTGATTTTTATCTTGAAATTAGATAAGATAAAATTAATTATATCATTTTATTCTAGACTTTTCTTTAATAGAATCAAGCTCATGGAGTTATATTTCCGAGTTGGACTCTCTGGCACTTGGAGTTGCGAGCGACTCCAGCGCAGCAGAATTTTCCCATCACCATCCCCAGAACCTTAACCCATGCCTGCCCCAGCCCGGCGGGCGTGGACTGGCGCGCTCCGCTGCTGCAGGAGCTGCGGTGGCTTGTCATGAGACAACCCGGGTACAGACTACAGTCACTGCATAAACTACATTTTTAGCTCTAAAATCTCCTTATTAATCAACATAACATTAAGAAGAACTTACTTGTGAAATATTATGCAGTTCCCTTTCTTTCTTCGGTCCGAACATCCAAATGCAACGCACGAACCTGGCTTCTCCAATTTTTTCCACGTATGTTGTGCACAGCATCTTGTTGGGTCGTTCGTTTTTCTGCCCTCCTTAGTAATGGCGGCCACCGCTCCAGCTCGGAGCAGCAATTTGAGCAAGTACGCCCTCTAGTGTTAGTAGTATATATCTCTATGATATGTGCGCATGAATAACACAGTGCTACACTGTGTGTTTTACAATACAATTTGATTTCTTCATCATGCTTCACACAATACAGATTGGACCCACCCTTTCTTGCTTTACTGATGCATCCCTCTGTGGAGGCGCAGTTATTGCAGAGCTTCTTCTTCTCCTTCACGTAGTACGTCACATCTGTGATTGCCTCACAGTTCTCTCCTTCACAGATGTCTTCTGTAGAGCTGAAGCTCGCCGCCATCCTGATCAGATTATTGACCTGTAGAACACAGCCCAGGTAAAATAATAAAGATAATAATAATATATATTACTACTTAATGTATTAATTAATAAGTATGATAATCATCGTAATAATAATAACACTAACAATTATAACAATAATAGTGGGTTCATGAGTTTTAGACTTGACAATACTGGTACTCCACAATATGTACATGTATATGGAGAGAGAGAGAGAGAGAGAGAGAGAGAGAGAAAGAGAGAGAGAGGGAGAGAGACATGGGGGTGGAGGTGGTTACTGAGAAAGACAGGAAGAGCGTGGGAAAGGAAACTCTAAACGGGGCCAATAAATCGGGACAGACAGAAGAAACAGTTTGTGGGGGAAGGGAGAGATTGAGAGAGATAGGAAGAGAGAGAGAGAGAGAGAGAGAGATAAAAAGAGAGAGAGAGAGATAGAGAGAGAGAGAGGGGGTGGGGGGAGGCGTACTGAGAAAGATGGGAAGAGCGTGAATTACATGAATCGGGACAGACAGAACAAAAGTTTGTGGGGGTGGAAAAACTGAGAGAGAGAGAGAGAGAGAGAGAGAGAGAGTTGATGAGAAAAAGAAGGGATATCGATACAAATGACACTTGTTACTTTAAACGGAGGTCCTTATCCATCAAAGAGCGAGAGAAAAGGCTTTCACATTTGAAAAATGAATCTTGTTTTCTTAATTTCTCTCTCTCATAATGATGTATATAAACTTGCCCCAGCTCTTTGTTGAACGAGAGAGAAACATTTCCATTTTTTCTCTAGATCCATACTAATACTCCCATTTCCGTGCTTACGACATAATAATTGTCCACACCCCCATCAAATCGAACCAGCTCACTTTCTACACTTCTAAGTTGCTGTTCTTACCTTCGTATTTTGAAGTCCGAAAGAAAGTTCACCCCCTCGATTGGCTGTCCGTTGATGTTTAAACGTCGCTTGAAGTAGAACTATTTGATAATGTACTTGTGATTTGTGCAAATCAAGATGGCGTCTAAATGAATACCATCCAAACTAAACCGAGCCTGACACCACGAATGCCTTTACAAAGCCAACGATACTTAATACGCATGCTTGCATGTCGTGCATAAACAGGTAAGTAGACGGGGAAAATATGTACCATTGTTACATGATGAAGGTGTACTGACAAAAGATAAGCCCCGCTGCACTTTGTAAATAGATCGACATAAAATATATCTGAATAATATTTCAGCATTACACAAGGAATGTATTGGCTTCATTCACAAGGCCAGTAGAAGAGGAAAAGGGTGTGTGTGTGCGTGTGTGTGCGTGTGTGTGTGTGTGTGTGTGAAGGGTATGGGGGGGGGGGGGGGATGGGAGGGGGTCGCCGCTATGATTTTTTGAACCTGACACCGTGCAGAAATAGGCAAGTTAATATTAACCATTGTCACATGATGAAGGTGTATTGACAAAAGATAACCCCCGCTGAACTTTGTAAATAACTCGTCATAAAATGTATCTGAATAATATTTCAGCATTACACATAGGAAATGTATTGGATTCATTCACAAGGCCAATCGAAGCGGAGAAGGGTGTATGGGTGTGCGTGTGTGTGTGTGTGTGTGAAGGGTAGGGGGGGGGGGGTGGGAGGGGGAGGGGGTCGCCGCTATGATTTTTTGAACCTGACATCGTGCAGAAATAGGCAAGTTAATATTAACCATTGTCACATGATGAAGGTGTATTGACAAAAGATAAGCCCCGCTGCACTTTGTAAATAGATCGACGTGAAATACGTGAATAATATTTCTGCATTACACATAGGAAAAGTATTGGCTTCATTCACAAGGCCAAACAAAGCGGAGAAGGATGTGTGTGTGCGTGTGTGTGTGGAGGGGACGGGAGGTGCACCTATGATTTTACGGGAGGGGGGGGGGGGGGGTCATATCACGTCCGCCTGGCCAAAACAATAACAAAATCGTTTGATATCCTGTCAGTCCAAGGTATCCTATACAAATTCTTTTTTCAGATCCACATTTCTGCTGCTTGGATTCTGCTGTCCAGTGATTTTTGTTTAACTTCCAGGTCTTGCAGCCGTACAGGAGGACGGACCATACATTTTTTTAGCGATTTTAGTGGTCATTTTGATTTCCTAGCACATATCTCACTTTGGTTAATGAATCCTTTGCAAGTTCAATTTCTTTCTTTGCTTCTGCATCACTCCTCCCATCTGAGGTAATCAAACCCCCAAGCCTTAGCAGAATTTGTTTGCTTGTTATACCTCTTCTCCATGCATGTGAATACATCTGGGTGCATTTTTTTTCTTGGTAACTACCATACATTCTGTCTTCTTCAGGTTGAGTGAATGTACTGTCGGAAGTTGGAAATTTGTGAAAGTCTTTATTTTATGATGTTTAAGTTTAAAGCAAATTCATATTCTGCTTTCAATTAAGTGTTACGGATCGAGGTTAGATCGGATGTTTTTTCACTTGGAAAATTCCTTTTCCATAGTATGATGTGACCTGCATAGCTGAGTCAGGTGTTTAGTTCCGTTATACGCTAGATTGCGTAATGACATTAGGCCAAGTAGCAGTGACATTCCTTTTTATTGTATGCATGAATTAGTCTGTATGTTAACGTACGTACGTACGTACGCGGCATGGGCGAGTAGTTCTATCTTGGGTGTGGTTAGCTCAGACACCAATTGAGCATCCACATGCACGGACGTGTTCTAGGTCGGGCAAGCTCTGGTTTTGGAGATTCTTCGGGTATGTGAATTTATACTTGTAAATGTATTTTAATCTTAATTGAGACATTAAGAAGTTACTTAGGATTCGGAACAGAGTTTGTATAGTATTTTGCATTCGGTTAATTGGAGTGCATGGATGACTTTTTGCCACAATTTCTATGTCATGTGTAAACGTTTATGAAACGTCTTTCGTTGTAACGAGTTCAAAGCTATTAGTGAAATTGCAAATGATATTTGTTGAGATTGAGAATAGACAGTGAAAGCACTGTTGTATTTGCTTTGTTAATTATTTCATGTTTAATAATAACAAGTGCAGAAACTTGCTTGTTTTTAGTAGTTGAAAAGAATTATCAACTCAGTTAGTTTTGGCTAAGCTCTTGGTAGTTGTGAACTTAGAGGGCAGCATTTTGTATACCAAGATGGCGGCGCCCATGAATCGTAGATACCGACTTATGGTATGAGGGTGTGTTTTTGTAATATAATCATAGATATTGAATCTTGATAGAGTTTTTCCGTAGATAACATGTTACATTGTATATATTTAATACTTAGTGTATTTTCAATGTAGGTTTCCATGGTTACGGGTGTATTGACTTTTCATTTACAGCTGGGAGATATGGGACTACAGCTGGTCCAGGCCTACATGTACTAGGTGATGTCTGCATTCTGCTCGTAGCAGTGGCGGGTAGAGAGTGACTGTGGAGTTTGCAGTCTGGTTGTTGCTTGACATTTGTTTGACCTTGGGTAGGCATCTTTTGATATTTGTTTGATATGTTTAATCAAACAGTGATAATTTTGATGTTTATAATGCAGTATAGTATAGTAATATTAATGAGCTTTCTGATTAATGCTTTACCATGTTTTGTAAATGCTTTCAAATAATATTATAAAGGATAATTTATCGAGGGAATGAATTGATTCTTTATCAGAGGGTTTGATAAGATAATTCACTTTATGGAGTTAAGTGTAATTTTATTGTCTTATATCTGGTTGATGATTAAGATGTTTTGAATATTTAGATAAATATTATTTGATTATGAGGAATCTTTAACTAAAGTACGAGATACATATATTGTTTGTAACAATATATGATTATTCGATGATTATAGAAGTCTGTTTGGTTTTTATACAATACATGCATATTGAATATGTATGTCAACGATGATATTGAATTAGTTGAATCTGTAATGTGATACAAGTGATTTATCACCGATTTTATCTGTATCTTTACAGGGTTTTTTGTTACGACACAGAATAAACCTCATAGACCTTAATCTGCTGTCCTGTCTCATCATTGAAACTACCGGTCCCTAGCAAGGTCCAACCCCCACCCAGTTTTTCAATTTCGATGACTACCTTATTCAGTGGTGTTTGCAACTCATCCCTGCTTCCTTCAACTAAGACAGTATCATCGGAATATTTTAGATTTGTTACGTTCTGGCCCTATTCAGTTACTTAGTTGGTTTAATTCTTTTGTAGATGATGTTTTTTTGTCGTCTTGGTGTTTCTTCTTATTATTTTTTTTCTTTTTTTTGGTATCATAAATCTTTTACTCTTACTTTTGGGCACAACCAACTGACTGTAATATGGGTTTAGTGATGTACTTACTGTTACAACATACAACATTTTTTAAACAGAATGACGGCGAATGTTACTGATTTCTGATAGATGGCGCTAGTCTGTTTCTCATTACGAACAGGACAGAGCTCCTAATTCCTGTCTTCGCTCTTTCTTTCAACTCCCTCTCTATTTCTATTTCTCTCTCTTTCTTTCTTTCTTTCTTTCGCTCTCTCTCTCTCACTTCTCTTCTTCCCCCTCTCTCTCTCTTTCTCTCCCCCTTTTTTCTCTTCATCTCTTTCTCTTTCCCCTCTCTCATTCTTTTCTCTGTCTCCTCTCTCTTCATTTCCTCCCTTTCTCTCTACCCTCTTTCTTTCTCCCTCTGTTTTTCATCTCCCCCCTTCTCTATTTCGCTCTCATTACAACTTTATGTTTACATTTAAGGAATAACCTTTTCTTTGATTCTTGGTTTATTAAATTTTCTCCCCTCCACCCTCCCCCTCTCCCTCCCTTCCCCCTCTCTCTCTCTCTCTCTCTCTTTTTTTCTCACAATCACCCCTCTCTCCCTCTCTCCTCTCTCTCACTCTCTCTCTCTCTTTCCCTCTTTCTCACAATCACCCCCTTCTCTCTCTCTCTCTCTCTCTCTTTCTCTCTCTCTCGATCGACTCTATTAAAAAAAAAAACTATTCTGTTATTTTACTTCTTTATCGCATATAATTATTGTGATTTCGGTATAAATATTGACAAATACATAAATAAAGTCGCAATGGTTATCTAAATCATAATTAGCGTCCTGTCTACCAGTATAGTTTTAGTATAGAAAACAGACTAATATCTGTCATGGTTAATCCGAAAGATCACAACATAGTACCATACTAATGAGATACAGTGGAAGAGTTATTACAAAATAAACATGATACCAGAAAGAAATACTAAAAAAGTTCGGAAAGAAATTACTAAGTGGTGCGAGAGAATGTTAATCTTTCTTCCACCGACTCCTTTCAGTCATATTGTGAGAAAAGGTAAACGATTTACATGCATGGGGTGATTCAGTGCAATGTGTTACATACCACATAATTATGACATTTCTCTTTATTTTTCACCAATTCATGACAAAAACTTGATATGTCTATGACTATAAACGGGAGTGATATCAGAAAAAACGGTTATAGGTATAGCTTCTTGATTTTGGGATGATTTATGTGAAGAAGAAACAAAATTCTCGCATTCTGGGCACATTACATGGAATCGCCTAAAGACTACCGAAGTGCTAACGTCATATTCGCTCGTTATCCCAGGTACTGGTTCCAACGAAGAGAGCCTGGGCATGAGGTTCATCGCGAAATTATTCAAGCAACGGGCTGGAACAGGGAAAATTCTGTGTGTGCCAGTGGTTATGAACACCACGCCAATGTTTAGCACAAAATTGTTTGGGTCCATCAACCTTGACAATTTGGCCAGTATGACGTCACACTTCGATACTCTTAATTGATTTAAACGTAATATTTTTGTGTAAATATTGTATCGTCAAATTTAATACCAATTCTTCCCTAAGTCTCCGATCTGATTACAAAGCCGTTATAGAAAGTCATCATCTTGGGGACAGAGAAAGATAATTAAACAAATAATTAATATAATAATTGGGTCTCATTTATGGGTAGTCACACGCTTTTTCTGCAATTATTATTAACTCAGCATGATCAGGTATCCATTTACTACACCCGGGTAGAGAGTGGCAAATATGCCCAGTGTGGATTAATGTCTTACAAGGAAGTACCGTTAATGCCGAGCTGGAATTCGAACCCTCTACCCTTGGATTGAGCTATGAGAGTATCGAAGGAACCACTGTACCACATGATCTCCACGTAAAGAGGTATACAATCATTACCGGGCAGGTACGCAGAACTTATACAAACATAATCTTATGTTACAAAATTTAACAGAAATCAACTAATTTGATTCTTACTAAGTGCAGCTTTGCATGAGAGCAGATAATTAGTGTGCATAATCTTTTGATATATCATAATTTACAAAGCGGTGAAACTCACTTGAATTTATAGCATTTGTTTTACTAAAGATAGAATAGATTACCAAAATATCTGATGAGAAAAAAATATGAGCAAATGTTAGAAATACTAGTACAATGCAGCTATTTACATTTTATGACAGTGAATATTGTATGGTGACATGTCTTGGATAACAAAAACTGACACAAAATTGAATTGAAACTTATTTTAATATTAATTTCTTTTCTATCAAAGATAGAATAGATAAACATGATATCTGATGAGAAAAAATATGAACGAATCTTAAAAATAACGGTACAATGCAGATATTTACATTTTATGGCAGTGCATTTTGTATAGTAACCTGGATAACAAAATTGACACAAGACTAAGTTGAAGTACATATCAATATTATACATTTTGGTCCATCAAAGATATAACAGATTTGAACATGATATATGATATTAAGGAAAAAAAATATGAATGATTCTCAACAAAACTAGGACAATGTAGCTATTTACATCTTGTTTATGATAGCATATAAAGTATGTACAGGGTGTCTATGAAAAAGGAATCTAATGATTGATGGTAATTTACTCAATATTCCCAAAGACATTATTGGAAAGCTTCATTTCTCTTCTTTCATATGAAGCAAAGAAATCTGGTCAATAAATCACCCACGACTCAACTCAGACAGCCCGAAGAGGGCGTGTCTGAAACCCAAATTATCCAGAATAAGCGAATGACTGATTCATTTAGTTCATTATGTTAGGGGAGGGGGGGGGGGGGGGGGTGGGGAGTAAGAAAACAAATATTTGAGAGGATACATTCTTGAAACACATGTCGTGCAAAAGAAAATATTATAATCTGTCCAACGACACCATAACTATGATGGTAAGGTCGATCATTATCGACTAAAAATTAGTTAAAGTTCTAACAGAAGACGCGACAGCTCAGTGTTAGAGCAGTGGTCTCGTAACCGCGAGGTCCCGGGTTCGAAACCAAGTCGATGCGCTACTGCCCTTGGTCCCCTGGTTGCATAATTACAGGCATATACATGCTTTCTTATAAGTCAGGTAAAACAAAACCTTCAAATAACAAACCTGACAAACATGTCTCATTACAATATATGTACAATGTACAATACAATCCAAAAACATCCACGAATTTGAAATTTACATTACATTTTGTTGTATCCATCCGACTGCGATGGCTATGTGTAATGTGTAATAATAGTTACATTTATAGGGCGCTTTATACAGACGTTCCTAAGCGCACATGTGGTACTATCTAACTTAGTATAATTATTCAACATGTTCAATACCTTAAAAGCAACAAAATAAAATAAAATATTACTAATACAATGCAATACAATACAATTGAGTTGAATGGAATGAACTACTAGTGTGCGCCTCCAGTAAACTATAACTGATTAAATGCATATTTCATTGTTATATTATATAGCATTTGATCCATCCAAAATACATATTCGAAGAATAAATGTATCATATAACAGGATAAAAGTCAACAAAGTAGAATCTTATAAATTATACAGAACAATCGAGCTTTTCCATGATAATATGATATGTTACAAAAAATGCAATTTATGTTATTATTACAGCATTTTCTTTGTCAAAATATGTAAGGATTCACATGTAACATATGTATCTAATTTTTCATAGCAAGACCAATATTCTATTTAAAGTTCAATCTTTGATATATTTAGTATAGTGTAGCTTATTTCAATATAGATAACAAAAACACAAATAAGCTCAAACAAAGAAACAAATAAAAAATTACGTGCAATTTCTGACATTGTTGTTATAGCATTTGATTTGTCAAAAAATGTCCTATATAAAAATATGTAGCTATTTACAAATTACCACAGGTTAAAATAAAATTAAAAAAAAAAAAAAATCTTAGCAACATTAAAAATCAATAAATATCAGTCTTAAAATACTAAGTATGACGTGGCTATTTACAATTTTAATATGATAGATTATAAAAACAAAAGCTAATACAAACAAACAAACGCTCAATAACGTGCAATTTGTGTAATTGAATATAGCATTGGTTTTGTCATAACAGCCCGTACATATCAATGAAATGCATGTCAAAATAAATTTAGAAAGCAAATTAAAATGTCCATGTGTGTGGGGTGGATTACCCTTTTGGGTTTTAAAGGGGCCCGCAGGTTTAAATCTGTCATTTATGATCTGATCAGGGGACCGTCTCGAGCGATTAGTGTTATTGTATTTGGTTCCTATCATCCTTTCAGAATGTGTAAGCCAGTAAGCCTACTTAATCATCGTGAAGCTACACGAATTCGTCCATGACTCGTTCAGATATAAAGCGATAAACCGCGGCTGAGGTAAATGTGTAAATGAATGCTAACTGCGCGTAACAAAGTTCCTATGCGTACTAACTAAGAAGCGCATTACATAAACGTCTTTAAAACAAATATCTAAATATGAAATAAAACAGATAAACACACACGAAAAAAAAGTTAAAATGAAATAAAAACAAAAAACAGTTTACCGAGTTAATTGTGGACGGGGATTTATAGGTTCAATTTCTTTTTGAATATGAGAATGTTGGCTCCATCGCAAGCAATCATATTCCCTGATGACGTCATCATCACCCGAGATGATATAAGGTGACTGCTCCTTCCATCCAGTGAGCGCGGTCTAGTTGATAGAGGGAATGATGCTACTCTTCTCTTCTTCATGACACCCCCACTCATCACCTGATCAATCACACACGTCTTGCACTCATCATCTGGTGTCACGACGTAGAGGTCGTCTGTCATAGGATCGATGCAGGCATCACAGATGACATCACTGTGGGGGATTTCCCATTTACCACCCTGTCTGTCGATGATGAACACTCTGTTATCTAATGGGTAGGGTTGAGCGATGATGTGACCTGATGATAGCACACCACGTATCCTTATATTATCATCACACGTGATGGTATTCATGATCTTACCATCAGCTGGGTTGATGACGTATATCTTAGACTGACCTCCCTCAGCAGCTATGATCATCCCATCCTGGTCAGCAGCTACATCCACCGCTGTGTCAACAGGTGTTGTGTTTCTTGGTATTGTGACGTCATTGATGTGCTTCCATTGTTTGTCATACACACTGATGCATCCTGTTAAATTGTCCCCTGCACACCCTCTATACACTTTACCGCATACTACCTTGTCATCATTCAGCAATGCACAGGAGAGAACCCCTGATGTATCACTACCGGTTATCACTCTCTGACTGTGTTTAGTGTTCAGATCGAACATGTATGTATGTAGGGTAACCTTTTGTCTATCTGAGATGATCACATTGCTTTCATCTATGCATCCTACAATGGACGGGTAACTGATTTTATCTTTGACAATGATTGTATCAATGAGTTTCCACTCTCCATCATACCCATCAATCCTCCCATCATACTTCTTTCTCCCAGCACCTTTCATAAACCTCACACCTGATATGGTACCAGTGATTTGTTTCACACCATCCTCATTCAGGGGCTTCTTTAATTCATCACTCACTGATGTTTTCACACGATGCCCATCTTTGACGACAATTTTATCATCTTCAAGTACTCTGTCAAGTGTCTGTATTGCAGTCTTTGTGGTTTTCGCGTCATCTTGCCATGTTTTTTCAAATTCCACAATCTTTTTCTCTTTCTCAACAGCAATGTTTTGAATGTCTGTTTGAAGACTATGCTGTTTTTTGTCGATGGGTTCTCGTCTTTTCTCTGCATTTTTACGGTTCAGTTCAAGCAGCTTCCCTCTCTCCTCATCGTTCTTGTCAATTATCTTGTCAATTATCTTTTGAAACTCCTCTACAAGTTTCTGATTCTTCTCATCAATCTCCTGGTTGATTTTTGCTGCATCCTCCTTCTCTCTGTCCTTGTCTGTTTGGATCGCCTCATTGGTTACCAAATCTACTTCATCTTTCAAAGCTTGTAGATGGGTGTCGGTGTCTTTCCTACACTGGTGAATCTGATTTCCATAAACTAGGCAACGCTTTAATTTGTCATTCGCCTTTTCTTTCAGAATGTTTAGGCTCGCTCTACTTTCCATGATCGCGCCCTCTATATCATGTCGCACGCAAGACTGTTCATGATGATCTATATGTGCGCATGAATAACACAAGGCTACACCATGTGTTTCACAATACAATTTGATTTCTTCATCATGCTTCACACAATACAGATTGGACCCACCCTTTCTTGCTTTCACGATGCATCCCTCTTTGGAGGCGCAGTCATGGCAGAGCTTCTTCTTCTCCTTCACGTAGTACGTCACATCTGTGATTGCCTCACAGTTCTCTCCTTCACAGATGTCTTCTGCAGAGCTGAAGTTAGCCGCCATCCTGATCAGACTGTTGACCTGTAGAATACATCCCAAGTAAAAATAATAATGACAATAATTCTTTTACTACTAAATGTTATAATAATAACAATGATAATAATAATAATCGTAATAATAATAATAATGATGATAATAATAATAATAATAATAATAATAATAATAATAATGATAATAATAAAAGCGGTAATAACAATAATAGTGGGTTCTCCTGTAGAGCTTATGTCTCTCAGACTTGATAATCCTGACATTCTACAATACATGTATAAGAGCCATAGCGTATAATAGTGTGAAATAGGGGGGGGGGGGGGGGGGGTACTGCGAAAGTTGGGAGGAGCGTGGAGAACGAAGACCGTAAACGGGGCTCGTAAATCTGGACTGACAAAATATCAATTTTGGGGGGAAGGGAGAGACTGAGAGAGAAAGAGAGAGAGAGAAAGAGAGAGAGAGAAAGAGAGAGAGAGAGAGAGAGAGTTAGAGAGAGAAGGAGAAAGAGAGAGATGGGGAGGAGGGAGAAGGGATATAAATGGCAATTGCCCCTTAGATAAAGATGAACTTATCCATTAAAGAGAGCGAGAAAAAAAAAGCATTTCACATTTAATAGCAAAATTATGTTTTCTTAATTTTCTCTCTTTCTTGATGATATATAATGTGCCTCGGCTCATTAATGTTTCATTTTTCCCCTCTAGATCCACACTACTAATCACTTTCATTCTCATTTTATTCTCGTTTCAAATTAATTTTATGCTCCTTTCATAGCCGTTTGATAAATGTTTCTTTCATTTTCGTGTTTACGACATAATAATTGTCCACACCCCCATCAAAACGACCCAGTTCACTTCCGACACTTCTCAGTTGCTGTTCTTACCTTAGTATTTTGAAGTCCGAAAAAATGTTCACCTCCTCGATTAGCTGTTCTTTGATGTTTAAACTTCGCTTGAGGAAGAACTATTCGATAATGTACTTGTGATTTGTGCAAATCAAGACGGCGTATAAATGTATACCATTCAAACTTAACCGAACCTGACGCCACGAATGCCTTTACAAAGCCAACGATTCTTTTCATGCATGCTTGCATGCCGTACAGAAATAGGCAAGTATTAAAAGGAAAACAAATGTGTACCATTGTGACGTGATGAAGGTGTAGGCCTATTGACAAAAGATGACCCACGCAGCTAGCACTATGTAAATAGATCGACATGAAATAATATTATTTGAATAATATTTCGGCGTTACACATACGGAATGAATTGTTTTCATTCAGAAGGCCAGTCGAAGCGGAGAAGAGTGTGTGTGCGTGTGGTGGTGGTGTGTGTGTGTGTGTGGGGGGGGGGGGATGCCCTTATGATTTTGCTGGGGGGTGGATGATTTCGCGGAATTTCGGACCCCCTCCCAGGCTCCCACGCCCACGCCCGAGCCAGAGAATTCTGTATCAGCATACACTGTGTCATAATGATTATGCAAAACGTCATTGATGTGTGTGTATTGAGGCTGCGACACTCAATAGTATACTATCATTAGAAGTAAAACGTATTATCCTCTCTTTCTATCTTTGCACAACTTCTTTTGTTATTGACCCCTTTTCTCTTTCTCTCTCTCTCTCTCTCTTTCTCTTTACTCTCTCAAACTCTTCACACATCTTTTTCTAATCACATCACATATTTCTCTAGTTATTGGAGGATCGAAAAGGCGGAGATGAAAAACAGGAGAAGGAGAAGGAGGAGGGAAGGAGTAATAGTAAGGATAGGAGAATGAGGAAAAAGAAGAGGAGGAGGAGGAGGAGGAGGAGGAGAAAGGCCGTATTACAAGACTAGAGGAATTTATTTTGGCCCCAAATAGTTTCTTTGATCAAACGTTGAATCGAGAACCCATGTAAAGCAGAAGGTCGCCATCTACCGGTATAGAAACATTATAAATAACAAGTGGTTGCTTACATATTATATCAGGATTATATGAACCCTTCCCCTGCTAGTACTTCCAGCCCTGTTGTTCTGAGTCAGGCACCCTGTGGATACCCCAGCCGTGGGCGTGGCACTCGATAGACCCTGAGTTTGGAGGAGGAGGAGAAGAAGGAGAGTTAGAAGAAATTTCCCCACCCTGGCAAAACAAAAAAGTATTAAAAAAGATGTTAATCACAAATTTACCTTTTTCATTGTTTTGGCTCAAGGGGCAGGGGGGGGGGGGGTGTTGAGTAAAAAAAAAAGGTGTTATTCCGGGGGTAGTTGTCCTTGGGGGGTAATTGTCCTCGAGGGGGGGGGATTTTCTGAGGGGTGATTGCCCAGATACGCTATCCAAGGTATCCTTAGAATTCTTTCTTCAGAACCACATCTCTGCTGCTTGGATTCTGCTATCCAGGGATTTATTTAACTTCCAGCTCTAGCAGCCAAACAGGAGGAAGGTATATACATTGCATTTCAGTACCCGGATGTTAATAGTGGTCATTTTTACGTTTTGATTTCTTATTTTCACATTTCCCATTTTGGTAAATGACTCCTTTGAAAAGTTTAATTCGTTTCTTTTTCTTCTGCATCACTCCTCCCATCTGAGGTTATCAAACTTCTAAGGTAGCGGAATTTGTCTTCTTGTTTTCCCTCTTCCGAGTCTTCTCCATGCATGTGAATACATCTGGGTGCATCTTTCTTCTTTAGTGCCTGCAACTCATCCCTGCATCCCTGCATCCTTCAACTAAGACAGTATCATCGGCATATTTTAGATTTTTTTTTTACGTTCTGGCCCTATTCAGTTACTTAGTTGGTTTAGTTCTTTTGTAGATGTTTCTTTTTGTCGTCTTGGTTTTTGTTCTTCTTCATTTTTTTTCTTTTGTTTGTATCATAACTCTTTTACTCTTACTTTTGGGCACACACCAACCGACTTTTATATGTGTTAGTGATGTACATACTGTTACAACATACAACATTTTTTCAACAGAATGACGGCGCATGTTACTGATTTGTGATAGATGGCGCTAGTCTGTTTCTCATTACGAACAGGACAGAGCTCCTAATCCCTGTCTTCGCTCTCTCTTTAACCTCCCTCTCTATTTCTGTTTCTCTCTCTCTCTCTTTTTTTTTCTTGCTCTCTTTCTCTCTCTCTCTTTTCTTTTTGCCTCTCTTTCTCCCTATCCTCTTTCTTTCTTCCTCTGTTTTTCATCTTCCTCTCTTCTCTATTTCTCTCTCATTACAACTTTATATTTACATTTATTTTCCTAACATAGTCTTTCTCCTTGATTATTGGTTTATTTCATTCTACATTTTGTTTCTCTCTCTCTCTCCCTCCCCCCTCTCTCTCACTCATTCTGTCTGTTTGTCTGTCTCTCTCTCTCTGCATCTCTCTCTCTCTCTCTCTCTCTCTCTCTCTTGCCTCTATTTTTCTCTCTTACATATTCTGTTATTTTACCTCTTTATCGCATATAGATATTGTGATTTCGGTATGAATATTGACAAATACACAAATAAGGTCACAATGATTATCTGAATCATAATTAGCGTCCTGTCTACCAGTATAGTTTTAATACAGAAAACAGACTTATATCTGTCAAAATACTAAACAAGTTCGGAAAGAAATCACAAACTATTTAAGTGATGCGAGAGAATGTTAATCTTTGATCCACCGACTCTTTTCAGTCATATTGTGAGGAAAGGTGAACGATTTACATGTATTGGGTGATTTAGTGCAATGTGTTTCATACCACATAATTATGACATTTCTCTTTATTTGTCACCAATGAATGGAAAACCCATTGATATGTCTGCGACTAACTATGACTATGTGAAACAAATTCTCGCATTTTGGGCACATTACACGGAATCGCCCCAAAGAGTACCGAAGTGCTAACGTCATATTCGCTTGTTGTCCCGGATACTGGTTCCAAAGAAGAGAGCCTGCGCAGAAGGTTCACCGCGAAATTATTCAAGCAACGGGCTGGAGCAGGGAAATACTGTGTGTGCCACTGGTGATGATCACCACGCCATTGTTTAGCCAGAGGGCCTTTAAAGTTACATTTCTATGGTTTAGCACAACATTTTGTATCCCATCAACCTTGACAACTTTGCCAGTATGACGTCGCACTGCGGTACTCATAAACGTATTATATGTTTGTGTAAATATTGTGTCGTCAAACTTGAAAACTACTCTTCCCCAAGTCTACGATCTGATTACCAATTCGTTATTGAAAGTCATCACTTTGGGGAAATAGAAAGATAATTAAACAAATAATAAATATAATAATTGTGTATTATTTATCAAGGGTAGTCACACGCTCTTCCTGCGGGCCCTGTGATTATTATTAACTATTTACATTTTATGACAGTGCATATTGTATGGTAGCTTGGATGACAAAACTGACACAAAATTAAGTTGAAACTTATTTCAATATCATACCTTCTAATCTATGCAAATCAAAGACAAATTTATACGATATTTGCTAAGCAAAAACAATTATAAACGAATCTAAGAAATACTATAGTACAATGCAGCTATTTACATTTATGACGTTGCATATTGTATGGTAGTTTGTATAACAAAATTGACATAAAATTAAATTCAAACTTATTTCAATATTATACTTTTTGGTCTAAGACATGACGGATTAACGAAAGATCTGATGAGGGAAAAAATGCTAATAATTCTCTCAAAAACTAGTACAATGCAGATATTTACGTATCTTAGGTAACAAAACTGACAACATTTGTATTGAAATCTATTTCGTTATCATACACAATGAAATAGATTCATATGATATTATGAGGGAAAAATATATAAACGAATCTTAGAAATACTAATACGATGCAGCTATGTACATTTTATAACAGTGCATATTGTATACAAAAAAAAAACTGACTGAAATCTTGATTAAAGCTCATTTCAATATTTAACCTTCTGTTGTTCATCAAGCATGGAATAGATTAGTATAATATCTAATACGGAAAATGTGAACGAATCTTTCAGTTACTAGAACAATGTAGCTATTTACATGAAATGTGTAATAGTGTGGATAACAAAATCATGCAACTTGTTTTCAATTTGTATCGATAACCATCTAAATATCGACATGTTTGATAGCAACCTGCAAAATCAAAAAAATGGAATCCTACCGAATTCTTATCATAATACAGCTATTGACATGCTATTAGCGTATATGAAATATAATGATATTAAGAAATCGTTCAAACTGTTTCGCTGTTTTTGTCAATAAAGAGTACTTGCATTTCTTTCAAAATAAGATGTCAAAGATTAATATTTCTTTAAGAAAACTGAGAAAAGAACCTGACGAACATGTCTCATTACAATATATGTACAATAAAAAATAACCACGAATCGTAATTTCACATTATTTTGGTTTATCCATCCGACTGTGATGATTATGTGTAAAGTATACAGTCTAGATGTTGGTATATCATATAGCATTTGATCCATCTAAAATACGTATTCGAAGATTAAATGTATCATTTAACAGAATGAATATTATAAATTTACAGAATAATGTAGCTATTTCCATGATAATATGAAAGGTTACAAAGTCGTGCAATCAATGTCATTATTATAGATTTTCTTTGTCAAAATAAATATATAAGGATATATATGCATGTTTCATAGTAAGACAAACAATCAATATAACGTTTACCATTCTATAAACTTAGTTTAAAGGTATAGACCAGTTTTGGAAACGCCCCCTCTCAAATAATTAAATGGAAGCTCTCATTACCAATCACGTGAAAGAATATGTTTTGAGTAATACGTGGTGATACAAATTTTGCCGGGAAACCGCCTACTAATTGATATATTTGGTAAATTATTATATATCCGGACTGGATAGATATCGCGAGGTCCCATATACATCTTTCTGTGTACAGTGCTTGTAACTTCACCAAGACTGGGTCAAATTTGTTATTATTTTGATGATCCCAGAACCTTGCAGTACACACCAATACTTATATTATGCTAGATGATCAACCTTTTCTGATCGATTCCACAACGTTTCTTCAACAATGCAATCGCATGACCAGAACTGGTAAAAGATACTATGTCCCATTTGCAGCCAATATCAAATTGTGTAGAACTTTGCAGGAATTATGAATATGTCACGGTAGTCCTATCTGTGAAATGTAAACGTTAGCAGTGTCCTATTATTCAAATTATGCAAGGAAAACCGTTTACTTTCCAGACTTCACTGTCGGACACTATTGAGTGACTGACTGACGTTTTTTGTTGAGGTAATAACATACATACCATGAGCTATAAAGGTACATGAGCATTTGTCTAAATCAAATTAATCAATAACCCACTTCTTGCAATGGCCAAAATCAAACTGATTGCATTTTTGCGCAGCACAAAATGTACGACCATTCGTTACAAGGGTCTGAAAATCCGACTATTACTAAAATAATTACAATCACTAAAGTCGATTCGACAAATAAAGCTCATTTTCCCCAAGACAAACAATCAATATAACGTTCACCATTAGTTGTTTATAGCACGGTGAAAGAGTTGATAAAGATCAGTTTTCCATATTCTATATACAATTTCGCTATCATAGATTACACAAAACAGCTAAATTAAACAAACAAACAAATATACATAACGTACAATTTACGTCATTATTATAACATTGGTTTTGTTAAAACAGGCCCTGCATATCGATGAATCAACAACACGAACAATTTATACAAATCAGTGTTAAAATACTAAGTATGATCTGGCTATTTACAATGATAACATATTACAAAAACGAAAGCTAATACAAAAAACAAAAAACAAACAACGTGCAATTTATGTCATTATTATAGCATTGGTCTTATCATAACAGGCCCTACATATCAATGAATATCATTAACCTGTCATGTGATCTGAGCAGGGGACCGACTTGAGCGATAAAAGTTACTGTATTTGGTTACTTTCATTATGTTTTTTTTTCTTTTACTTGCTTATACATGTAATATTTATGTTTGGACCATATTGCCTTCCATTGATGATGAAGAAATAAATTAAAATTGTGATACATTTTTCATTTACTTCTTAATAATCATGGCTTTTCAGAAGAATCTTAGAATTTTAGAAGCATTTTACTTCCCCCTTCACATAGTTCTGTATAGATTTAACGATGTTTCTGGTAAACATAGATGATTAATCCCACCGCACACTATAAGATCCTCCTGCGGCGACCCGATTCTCAAAGAAATGGCAATTATATGGAGATCTAAGCACACATCTTCTCTCTGTTGTAGATTCTATAATGATAAAAATGCTAATAACTGGCATTTTAGTGTAAGCCGTCGAGTCAGAATAAAAGCCGAATCGCCTTCAAATCATAAACAATTACACAAATAATCACTATTGGTTTAATATTACTACGATTATGAGCCGTTTAAGCTTTCCTTCTCCCTTGAAGTCCTTAAAATCTAGATTTTATTTATCATATTGAATGTTCATATCAAACGCTTCCAAAGTCGGATCGTCGTTTAGTGTGCGGTGGGCTTTAAATTTATCTGGATATTTTTAGATTTAGGCTTACATATTGTTCTTCTTACATGTATGTTATGCACAGAATGTGTAATCCTACGTGTTCATGACTCGTTAAGATATAAATCAATAAACCGCGGCAGTTATTTTGTGTGTGTAAATGAATGACAACAGCGCTCAATAAAGTTTCTATGCGTAATAACTGATCTCTGTGTGAGTAAGATACATACATGTGAAGCGCATTACATTAACGTTTAAAAAAAAAAAAAAAAAACACACACGCACACACACACACAAAGAGAAGTAAAAAGAATCAAAAACAAAAATGAAAACCGGATTACCGGGTCAATTGTGAACGAGGCTTTATAGGCTCAATAGCTTTTTGAATACGAGAATTTTTTCTTCATCGCAAGCAATCATATTCCCTGATGACGTCACCACCACGCGAGATCCTATAAGACGACTCTTCCTATCATCCAGTGAGTCCAGTTCTGTTGATAGAGGGAATGATGTTACTCTTCTCTTCTTCATATCACCCCCACTCATCACCTGATCAATCACACACGTCTTATACTCATCATCTGATGTCACGACGTAGAGTTCGTCTGTCATAGGATCGATGCAGACCTTCAGGATTACATCACTGTGGGGGATTTCCCTTTGAGCACCCTGTCTGTCGATGATGAACACTCTGTGATCTAGTAGTGAGGGATAAGCGATGATGTGACCTGATGATAGTACACCATGCATCCTTATATTCTGTTGACATGTGATGGTATTCATGATCTTACCATCAGCTGGGTTGATGACGTATATCTTAGACTGACGCGACTCAGCAGCGATGATCATCCCATCCTGGTCAACAGCTACAAACACCGCTGTGAAATCACGCGTTGTGTTTCTTGGTATTGTGACGTCATTGATGTGCTTCCATTGTCTGTCATACACACTGATGCATACAGTCAAACTGTCCCCTGTACATCTTTTAATGTAGTTACCGCATACTACCTTGCCGTCATTCAGCAATGCACAGGTGAGAACACTTGACGTATCACTACTGGTTATCACTGCCTGACTGTGTTTAGTGTTCATATCTAACATGTATGTACGTAGGCTACCTAATTTGTTATCTGTAATGATCACATTGCATTCATCTATGCATCCTACAATGATTGGGACTGTGATTTTATCTGTGACATTGATTGTATCAATGAGCTTCCACTCCCCATCATACCCATCAATCCTCCCATTATACTTCTCTCTCCCAGCACCCTTCACAAACCTCACACCCGATATGATACCAGTGATTTGTTTCACATCACCCTCATTCAGTGGTTTCTTTAATTCATCACTCACTGATGTTTTTACACGATGCCCATCTTTGACGACATTTTTATCATCTTCAAGTACTGTATCAAGTGTTTGTATTGAATTCTCGATGGTTTCTGTGTTATCTCGCCATGTTTTGTCAAATTCCACAATTTTTTTCTCTTTCTCTTCAGCGATGTTTTGAATGTCTGTTTGAAGACCATGCTGTTTTCTTTCGATGGGTTCTCGTCTTTTCGCTGCATTTGTACAGTTTAGTCCAAGTCGCTTCTCTCTCTCCTCATCGTTCTCTCGAATCTTCTCAATGATCTTTTGAATCTCCTCTTGTAGTTGTTTATTCTTCTCGTCAAACTCCTGGTTGATTTTTGCAGCATCCTTCTTGTCAAAGTCTTTGTCTGTTTGGATCGCCTCATTGATTAACGAATCAATTTCATCTTTCAAAGCTTGTAGATGGGTGTTGGTGTCTATCCTACACTGACGAATCTGATCTCCATAAACTCGACAGAGCTTTAATTTGTCCTTTGCCTTTTCTTTCAGAATGTTTAGACTTGCTCTACTTTCAATGATCGCGCCCTCTATATCCTGTCGCACGCAAGACTGCTCATGATGATCTATATGTGCGCATGAATAACACAGTGCTACACCATGTGTTTCACAATACAATTTGATTTCTTCATCATGCTTCACACAATACAGATTGGACCCACCCTTTCTTGCTTTTCCGATGCATCCCCCTTTGGAGGCGCAGTCCTCGCAGAGCTTCTTCTGCTCCTTCACGTAGTACGTCACATCTGTGATTGACTCACAGTTCTCTCCTTCACAAATGTCTTCTGTAGAGCTGAAGTTCGCCGCCATCCGGATAAGAATGTTGATCTGTAGTACACAGCCCAAGTGAAATAATAAAGAAAACAATACTATTACTATTTAATGTAATAATTAATTTGTATAATAATCATCGTAATAATAATAATAATAATAATAATAACAACACTAACAATTATAGTGGGTTCTTCTGTAGAGTTCATGAGTGTCAGACTTGACAATCATGGCACTCCACAATATATACATGTATATAGAGCCATAGCATATATAGAGAGAGACAAAGGGTTAGGGGGAGGGGGGGGGGGGGGGGTACTGAGAAAGATGGGAAGAGCGTGGGGAAGACCCTAAACGGGGCTTACATAAATCGGGACAGACATACGCAACAGTTTGTGGGGAAGGGAGAGACAGAGAGAGAAAGATAGAGAGAGAGAGAGAGACAGACAGAGACAGAGAGAGAAGGGGGGGGGGGGGAGGAGAGAGAAGGGATATCGATATGAATGATATTTGCCCCTTTAATAAAGATGAACGTATCCATTAAAGAGAGAGAGAGAAAGAAAAAAACATTTCACATTAGCAAAATTATGTTTTCTTAATTTCTCTCTTTCTTGATGATATATAACGTGCCCCGGCTCATTAATGTTTAAATTTTCCCTCTAGAACAATACTACTACTCACTCTCGCTACATTCTCATTCTATCCTCGTTTCAAAATAGTTTTATGCTCGTTTCATAACCGTTTGATCAATTTTTCTTTCATTTCCGTGTTTACGACATAATAATTGTCCACACCCCCATCAAAACGACCGAGTTCACTTCCAACACTTCTAAGTTGCTGTTCTCACCTTCGTATTTTGAAGTCCGAAAGAAAGTTCACCTCCTCGGTTGGCTGTCCTTTGATGTTTAAACTTCGTTTGAAGAAGAACTATTCGATAATGAAATGGTGATTTGCACGCACCTTGTGCAAATCAAGATGGCGTCTAACGTCTAAATGTATACCATCCAAACTAAACCGAACCTGACACGTACCGCGATTGCCTTTACAAATTAAGCCAATACTGATCACGCGTGCTTACATGTCGTGCCAAAAAAGGCAAGAAGAGGGGAAAAAAATGTACTATTGTGACATGATGAAGGTGTACTGACAAAAGATAAGCCCCGCTGCACTTTGTCAATAGATCTACGTGAAATATGTGAATAATATTTCAGCATTACACATAGGAAAAGTATTGGCTTCATTCATAAGGCCAAACAAAGCGGAGAAGGATGTGTTTGTGTGTGTGTGTGTGCGGAGGAGAGGGGGAGGTGCACCTATGATTTACGGGGGGGGGGGGGTCCTTTCACGTCCGCCTGGCCAAAACAATATAAAAATCGTTTGTTTTCCTGTCAGTCCAAGGTATCTTTTTTCAGATCCACATTCCTGCTGCTTGGATTCTGCTGTCCAGGGATTTTTTTAACTTCCAGCTCTAGCAGCCGAACAGGAGGAAGGACTATATATTGCACTTCAGTACCCGGATGTTAGTGGTCATTTTTAGGTTTTGATTTCTTAGCACATTTCCCATTTTGGTAAATGAATCCCTTGGAAGTTCAATTTGTTTCTTTGCTTCTGCATCACTCCTCCAATCTGAGGTAATCAAACCCCCAAGGTAGCAGAATTTGTCTACTTATGTGACCTCTTCTCCACGCATGTGAATACATCTAGGTGCTTTATTTCTTTCTTGGTAAATACCATACATTCTGTCATTTTCAGGTTGAGTGACTGTACTAGTTTTTCAATTTCGATGACTATCTTATTCAGCGGTTTTTGCAACTCAACCCTGCTTCCTTCGACTTAGACAGTATCATCTTCATATCTTAGATGCTTTACGTTCTGGCCCTATTCAGTTATTTAGTTGGCTTAGTTCTTTTGTACGTGTTTTTTTTTTCGTCTTGGTTTTTGTTCTTTTTTTTTGTATCAAAACTCTTACTTTTGGACACAAACCAAATTGATTTAATATGGGTTTAGTGATTTATACTTACTGTTACAACATACAACATTTTTTAAACAGAATGACGGCGAATGTTACTGATTTCTGATAGATGGCGCTAGTCTGTTTCTCATTACGAACAGAACAGAGCTCCTAATTCCTGTCTTCGCTCTTTCTTTCACCTCCCTCTCTATTTCTATTTCTCTCTCTCTCTTTCTTTCTTTCTTTCTTTCGCTCTCTCTCTCTCACTTCTCTTCTTCTGTTATTGTACTTCTTTATCGCATATAGTTATTGTGATTTCGTTATAAATATTGACAAATACATAAATAAGATCACAATGAATATCTTCATCATAATTAGCGTCCTGCCTACCAGTATAGTTTTATTACAGAGAACAGACTTATATCTTTCATGGTTAATCCAAAAAATCACAACATAGTACCATACTAATGAAATACAGTGGAAGAGTTATTAAAAAATAAACATGATAACAGAAGAAAAAAATACTAAACAAGTTCGGAAATAAATTTCAAACTATTTAAGGGATGCTAGAGAATGTTATTTTTTCTTCCACCGACTCCTTTCAGTCATATATTTTGAGAAAGGTAAACGATTTACATGCATTGAGCGATTCAGTGCAATATGTCCCATACCACATAATTATGATTTATCTTTATTTTTCACCAATTAATGAAAAAAACTTGATATGTCTATGACTATAAACAGGAGTGATAGCCGAAAAAACGGTTTTATGAATAGCTTCTTGATTTTAGGATGATTTATGTGAACAAGAAACAAAATTCTCGCATTCTGGGCACATTACACGGAATCGCCTAATGAGTACCGAAGTGCTAATGTCATATTCGCTCGTTGTCCCGGGTACTGGTTCCAAAGAAGAGAGCCTGCGCGTGAGGTTTACTGCGAAATTATTCAAGCAACGGGCTGGAGCAGGGAAACATTTTTGTTTGCCACTTGTGATGTTCACCACGCCATTGTTTAGCACAAAATTGTCTGGGTCCATCAACCTTGACAACTTGGCCAGTATGACGTCACACTTCGGTACTCTTAATTGATTTAAACGTTATAATGTGTAAATATTGAATCGTCAAACTTGAAAACTACTCAGTCTTCTCCAAGTCTACGATCTGATTACAAATCCGTTATTGAAAGGCATCACTTTAGGGAAAGAGAAAGATAATTAAACAAATAATTAATATAATAATCAGGTCTTATTTATCAAGGGTAGTCAATTTCATTCTTACTAAGTACAGCTTTGCATGAGAACACATAATATTGTGTATAATCTGTTGATATATCATAATTCAAAAAACAGTGAAACTCACTTGATTTTATGGCATCTGTTTTACTAAAGTTAGAATAGATTAACAAATAATTTGATGAGAAGAAAAAATTGAAAGTTGTTTCAATATTACACTTTCTTTTTCTATCAAAGATAGAATAGATTAACATGAAATGTGTGTCTGTTTGGCGATGCCACGGTGCAGTGGTGTTCAGCTATTCGATATGATATTGGTATCGGGCTCTTTATTTTATCAGCAAATTTTGAGCTCGATTTAAGACCTCTGACTGCTCTAAATACTAACACTTAACTTGAAATCACTCAATGCAGCTATTTACATTTTGTTTCAATGCATGTTGTATGGTATCTCGGATAACAAAATTGACCAAAAAAAAATATTTCAATTTCAATTTCAATATTGAACCTTTGGGTCTATCAAAGATATAACAGAATAACATATTATTTGATAAAAAGGAATAAATATGAATGATTCTCAAAATCACTAGTACAATGCACATATTTACATGAAATGTATCAGTGTGTGACAGTGGATAGCGAAACCGTGAAACCTTTTCAATATCAATTCGTCTATCAAAATCTATCTAAGTATTTAAACATCTAAACATGTCTTTTCAATATAGCAACCTGCAACATCAACGAGTTTAGATCCTACCGTATTCTTATCATAATGCAAAGTTCTAACAGGGGACGCGATGGCTCAGTGGTAGAGCAGTGGTCTCGTAACCAGGAGGTCCCGGGTCTGAAACCAAGTCGATGCACTACTACCCTCGGTCCCCTGGTTGCTTACTTACAAGCATACACATGCTTTCTTAGCAGTCAGGTAAAACAAAACCATCAAACCAGAAACCTGACAAACATGTCTCATTACAATATATGTACAATTAAAGAATATCCACAGTATTTTAAATGTACATTAAATTTTGTTGTATCCATACGACTGCGATGACTATGTGTAATGTATACAGACTTGATGCTCTACATCATATATTATTGGTATATTATAAAGCATTTGATCCATCCAAAATACATATCCGAAGAATAAATATATCATATAACAGAATGATAGCCAACAACATTGAATCTTATAATTATACAGAACAATGGAGCTATTTCCATAATAATATGATATGTTACAAAAACATGTAATAGCTAATGTCAATATACATTTAAACAAAAGAAGAAGCTCAAGCAAAAATACGTGTAATTACTGGCATTGTTATAGCATTTGTTTTGTCACAATATGTCCTACTACAAAAAAGAAATGTAGCTATTTTAAAAATTACGACAGGTAAACAAGAAAAAATAACAACAAAAAAGGGACAAAGACGTGCTAAATTTCTTGTTGTAGCATTGTTTTTGTCAAAAGAGTTCCTACATAAAGTATCAAGTTTCTTAGCGACAAGAAATACCAACAAAGTTCACTCTTACAAGTATTAAATATAATGTAGCTATTTTCATTATAGATTACAACAAAAACCGCAACCTTATATAAACAAACACATAAAAAAACAACGTGCAATTTATGTCATCGCTTAAGCATTGGTTTTGTCAAAACAGGCACTTTATACCAATGACTTAAATGTTTCTTAGCAAGTTAGCAACAGTACAAATCAATACAAATCAGTCTTAAAATACTAAGTGCGACGTGGCTATTTACAATTCATGATAGATTACAAAAACAAAAGCTAATACAAAAAAACAGATCGACGATCAATACCATGCAATTAAGTAATAGTGTGGTACGGTATGTCACTGAAACAGCTCCCGTAGGATTGTTGTGCTAAAGTTGATTTTTTTGCTGTTCTGGCTTCAAAAGGGTCCCAATTGGCCAAAAATGATGGGGTCCAAATTTTCAGACCCCTCTTTCATTTCCTGGGGGGGGGGGGGGGGGGGGGGTCATGGACCGGGAGCCAGGGGGTCAACCTAGCTGGGAAGGAAACCGATTTTCATGTGCACAGATGTAAAGATCGCATAGCTCCACATAACAAATTTACCATCTGGCATGTTTTAAGTGGTGGGTATGGCCAGGGGGACGCCCCCAACAAAAAAGTGTCCCTTTTGACGACAAAATAGTATTATGTAAATAATATTTTAAGGAAACCTTGAACCACCGTGAGTTTGGTGTCATATGAAAGAGAGTTAAATTATCTACATTTTGATACCAATTTCAAACAATTTGGGATTGATTAACGTCGTAAAAAACATGATTTTTGTGATTTTTTCGAAAAATTGAATTTGATCAAAAAACATTATTTTCCATATATCAAAATCGGAGAATTGCATTTTTCTCATAGCTTTCCAGGAATTTGCTTATGTACAACTACAATATGCTGTGCGAAGGATAGGTTTATATATCATTTCAATAAAAAGTTATAGCAATCCAAAGTTATTGATTTGATTTCCACAAAAACAACATGTTTGCCCACATGTGTAATAAATAGTGCACTAGTGCACTAGTGTATTAAGGACCTGTTTGGTGTGTTTACATCGAGTTTTAAAGATAACTTTAAACTATAAGCCTACTTAATGAGCGTGAAGCGACACGAATTCGTTCATGACTTGTTCAGATATAAAGCGATAGACCACGGCAGAGATATTTTGAAATGTGTAAATGAATGGCAACTGCGCGCAACCTGATGCGTACTAAACTGAATTTTTGTGTTATTCAGATAGGCCTACAGAAATGTAAAGCACATTCACAATTACGTTAACAAAAAGATAAAGACACACACGAACAAAAGAAGTAAAACAAAAAAAAAAACGGTTTACAACGTCAATTGTAAACGGGCCCTCATAGGTTCAATAGCTTTTTGAATACGAGAATGTTGTTTCCATCGCAAGCAATCATATTCCCTGATGACGTCATCACCCCGCGAGATGATGAAAGGAAGTAAACATGGACAATTTTAATCAAAGAGGATTATATTTAGAGGGTAAAAATGTTTTTGAATACGAGAATGTTCTCTCCATCGCTAGCAATCAGTTTCCCTGATGACGTCATCAACACCCGAGATGATGCAAGGTGACCCAGCCTACCACTCAGTCTAATTGATAAAGGGAATGATGCTACTCTTCTCTTCTTCATGTCATCTCCACTCATCACCTGATCAATCACACACGTCTTGTACTCATCATTTGATGTCACGACGTAGAGGTCGTCTGTCATAGGATCGATGCAGGCATTCAGGATGACATCACTGTGAGGGATTTCCCTTTGAGCACCCTGTCTGTCGATGATGAACAATCTGTGATCTGCTGGTGAGTGTCGAGCGATGATGTGACCTGATGATAATACACCTCGCATTACTATTATCTGTTTACATGTGATGGTATTCATGATCTTATCATCAGCTGGGTTGATGACGTATATCTTAGACTGAAACTTCTCAGCAGCGATGATTATCCCATCCTGGTCAACAGCTACATCCACCACTACGTCATCACGCGTTGTGTTTCTTGGTATTGTGACGTCAGTGATGTGCTTCCATTGTCTGTCATACACACTGATGATTCCAGCCCAAGTGTCCCCTGTACCCCCTTTACACCTTTCACTGCATACTACCCTGTCATCATTCAGCAATGCACAGGAATAAACCCGTAATGTACCACTACTGGTTATCACTCTCTGACTGTGTTTAGTGTTCATATCTAACATGTATGTATGATTGCTACCCTTTAGTCTACCTGAGATGATCACCTTGCATTCCTCTATGCATCCTACAATGATCGGGCGTGTGATTTCATCAATGACATTGATTGTATCAATGAGCTTCCATTCCCCATCATACCAATCAATCCTCCCATCATACTTCTTTCTCCCAGCACCCTTCACAAACCTCACACCAGATATGGTACCAGTGATTTGTTTCACACTATCCTCATTCAGTGGCTTCTTTAATTCATCACTCACTGATGTCTTCACATGATGCCCATCTTTAACAACATTTTGATCATCTTCAAGTACTCTGTCAAGTGTCTGTATTGTAGTCTCTGTGGTTTTCGTGTCATCTTGCCATGTGTTTTCAAATTCCACAATCTTTTTCTCTTTCTCTTCAGCGATGTTGTGAATGTCTGTTAGAAGACCATGCTGTTTTTTGTCGATGGGTGCTCGTCTTTTCTCTGCATTTGTACGGTTTAGTTCAAGTCGCTTCTGTCTCTCCTTATCGTTCTTCTGAATCTCCTCTCGAAGTTTTTGATTCTTCTCATCAATCTCCTCGTGTATTTTTGCAGCATCATCCTTCTCTTTGTCTTTGTCTGTTTGGATCGCCTCATTAATTACCGAATCTACTTCATCTTTCAAATCTTGTAAATGGATGTCGGTGTCTTTCCTACACTGGCGAATATGATCTCCATAAACTAGACAGAGCTTTAATTTGTCCTTTGCCTTTTCTTTCAGAGTGGTAAGACTCGCTTTATTTTCCATGATGGCGCCCTCTATGTCCTGTTGCACGCAAGGCCGCTGGTGATATATATGTGCACATGAATAACACAGTGCTTCACCATGAGTTTTACAATACAATTCAATAACTTTATCATGCTTCACACAATAAAGATTGGACCCACCCTTTCTCGCTTTTCCGATGCATCCACCTTTGGAGGCGCAGTCCTCGCAGAGCTTCTTCTTCTCCTTCACGTAGTACGTCACATCTGTGATTGCCTCACAGTTCTCTCCTTCACAGATGTCTTCTACAAAGCTGAAGTTAGCCGCCATACTGATCAGAATGTTGACCTGTAGAATACAGCCAAAGTAAAAATAATAATGACAATAATTCTTTCACTACTAAATATAATAATAATAATAATAATAATGATAATATAGGATTTCCCGGCGAAATTCGTGAGTTTGTCATTCGAATTCATTTACTTTGCATTTATGTTAGCGCAGATCTGCTTTGCCATGCCAATTATCATTCAATTTTCCCGTTTTTCTATTTAATTTAGGATTTTGGTCGAAGGGTTACATAGATCTGTCATTTAATTTAGAAACTGCTCAACTAGCACTCAAATTAATCGTCACTTGTCGAGGCGTCATTTTTATCATTTAGATTAACACCTGTCATTCCTAATCGAATTATGTGTATTCAGGTTAGGAATGTTAGGGGGAAGAAATGCAATACACATTTACAGTTTTAAAATAATGCAATTAAATGTATGATTTGCCATTGGGGTCTTTTCTGTTATTCCATTTATTAATTTTGAGGACAATGCGTATAGGTGCAGTTAGACATTGGGGCGAAAGCAAGGGATATGGCATTTCTGCACGGACATGTTCATATACCCCGGAAAGGTGGGGATATAAAAGTACCTACCCAAGTCACGATATTGTACCCTTCCTCCATAATGAAATTATGATAAATGTATGATGAAACACAAGACAAACAACTTCCTTACATGAAAATTTACAAACATATTGAGACCATCAAGTCCGTAGAAGCAAGTCGTTTTTTCCTTAACAATCAAACTTAAAGGATGATGAATATCAGATAAATCTAATAAGTCTAAGTGTATAAATGTAAGAAAAACAAAATATGATGAAATACACATGAACAAAAATAATCTTGAAAGAAAAAGAATGAACTATAAAAAGTGTGTGATAAACGAGAAATGTATATTGACCATCACTTTAAGTGCACAAAGTGTTAATTTGAATGCTACAAAAATTTAATGAATTCGAATGCTTAAAGTACACCTTCGCGATGTCAGAATTCGTGTTGCGCCAAATCGAATGACCAAATAGCGAAAGAAGCACATTATTCATTAATTTGAATGAAACATACATAGATTCTAACGAAAACTTCATAGATTTGAAAACTAGAAAAAGGAATATAAACCCAGTATGTACCTGACAGCACTAAAACGGTCGAATTTGAACGCAAGACAAATTAATTTTAATGACAAACTCGCGAATTTGGTCGGAAAATCCTATAATAATCGTAATAATAATGATGATAAAAACAATAATAATAATAATAGTGGGTTCTTACGAAGAGCTCATGTCTGTTCGGCTTGAAAATCCTGGCACTTCATAGAGAGACAAAAAGGAGGGAGTGTTAGGGTTAGGGACTTAGGGTTACTGAGAAAGATAGGAAGAGCGTGGGGGAACGAAGATCGTAAGCGGGGCTTCATAAATCGGGACAGACAGGAAAGAAAAAAGTTTGTGGGGAAAGGAGAGACTGAAAGAGATAGGGAGAGACTAAGAGAGAAAGAGAGATGGAGAGAAGACAGAGACAGAGTGAGGGAGAGAGAGAGAGAGAGAGAGAGAGAGATAGAGACAGAGAGAGACAGAGATAGAGACACAGAGAGAGAGGGGGAGGGGTACTGAGAAAGATGGGAAGAGCGTGGGAAATGAAGATCGTAAACGGGGCGTACATAAATCGGGACAGACAGAAAAAAAAGTTTTTTGGGGGATGGAAAGACTGAGAGAGAGAGAGAGAGAGAGAGAAAGTTGAGGAGAGAAAGAAGGGATAACGATACAAATGACACTTGTTACTTAATAAAAGGAGGTCCTTATCCATCAAAGTGCGAGAGAAAAAAGAAGAAGAAAGGCTTTCACATTTGAAAAATGAATCTTGTTTTCTTAATTTCTCTCTCTCATAATGATACATAACGTGCCCTAGCTCTTTGTTGTTTCCATTTTTCTCTAGATCCATACTATTACTCCCACTCGCTACATTCTCATTTCATCCTCGTCTCATACTAGTTTTATGCTCATTCATAGCCGTGTTATCAATTTTTCTTTCATTTCCGTGTTTACGACAAATTATATTGTCTACACCCCTATCCAAACGACCCAGTTCACCTCCATCACCTCTAAGTTACTGTTCTTACCTTCGTATTTTGAAGTCCGAAAGAAAGTTCACCTCCTCGATTGGCTGTTCTTTGATGTTTAAACTTCGCTTGAAGAAGAACTATTCGAAAATGTACTTGTGATTTGTGCAAATCAAGATGGCGTCTAAATGCATACCATCCAACCTTAAACGAACCTAACACCACGACATGCCTTTACAAAGCCAACGATACTTTTCACGCATGCTTGCATGTCGTGCAGAAATAGGCCAGTAGAGGGAACAAAATATGTACCATTGTGACGTGTGCAGATTTATTGACATACGATAAGCCTCGCTGCTCTTTGTGAATAGATCGACATGAAATATGTGAATAATATTTCAGCGTTACACATAAGAATTTAATTGGCTTCCTTTAAAAGGCCAGTCGAAACGTAAAAGGGTGTATATGTGTGCGTGTGTGTGGAGGGGAGGGCGCCCCTGTGATTTAACGGGGGGGGGGGGGGGGGGGGCGGTGATTTCATGAAATTTCGGACCCCTTCCAAGCCCCCGCCCCAGCCAGAGAATACTGTATCAGCATGCACTGTTTCATAATAATTATGCAAAACGTAATTGATGTGTGTGTATTGATGCTGCTACACTCAATACTATACTAGCATTATAAGTAAAGCGTATTCTGCTATTTGTGCTATGTGAAGAGATATTCATATGATTATTGGATGGCTTTCAGTGTCATACAGGAATATATTGCTCGAGCTACGACGATAATGAACGAGTCGGAGACGAGTCCAATATTGTCATAACAAGAGAAATATATTATTTAATCACACGAAAACAAAGCCATGAAATAGTGTCTTTATAAGGCTGACTAGCGAAAGAACAAAATTTGACTTACCTCGGTCAATAGGCCTATATTTGTTTTGGTAGTATTTTTAAAAATTGTATTCATTCAATACATGTACATATACAAATACAAATTATTTCAAATTGCATTACATAATATAAGAGTATACAATATACACAATTCAATATCTATATGATATCGATATCGATAGTTGAAGTTCCCGGATGACTGAGCAATACGAAAACAATATTGGTCAGTCATCCGGGTACTGCGCTAAATAAATTGAATACACTGATTTATTGTACCACTTTAGCCTTTAATATATATATAGATAATAATTTGTAATACTTGGTGCTTTTAAACGAAATTGAAACTGATAAAAAAATTCTCTGTTACAACCACCTTATCTTTCATCATACCCTCTCTTATTTATCATTATAGTCTGTTGAGAGCCAGAAGGTCGTTAACTCTGTGTTAAAGTATTATGAGTTAACGCATTTCTGATTGCAAATGGGGTAATTGCCCCACTGGAAGTTGGCCGGTGTGATTGTCTAGGGGGTAAATGTCCTAGAACCCTTCGTTTGATATCCTGCCAGTCCGAGGTATCCTAGGAATTCTTCTTCAGAACCACATTTCTGCTGCTTGGATTCTGCTTTCCAGGGATTTATTTAACTTCCAGCTCTAGCAGCCGTACAGCCAGGACGCGCATATTTTTTTTACACAATTGTTTAGCCATTTTCGCAAAAAAAAAACAAGAAGTGCTCTGGTGAAAGAGTCTAAGTCGTCAGCGTACTATATGTGCAAGCACGTACACCCAGGGAAGGGAATAGATGATAGAAAGGGAAAAACAAGGATAGTTGAGAGGATGGAGAAGGAAAAACAGGGAAATACATAAGGAAAGAGAAGAGGATAAGTCAAAGGAAGAACATAGAAATACATAATTGAAGAGCTAAGAGGATCATAGATCTAGACTAAGGAAAAACAGGGAAATATACATAAAGAAGGAGTAAAGGAATCTATCAGATTAAAACAAAGAAATAGATGACGAAGGATAACAAGATAGATTGAAGGAGAAACAAAGAAATACATAAAACATAAGAGAAGAGGATAGATTGAAGGCCGGAGAACACAGAAATACATAATGAAAGAGAAGAGAGGATAGATTTATAAACCCGAAACAAATAACGAGTATGTACACATTTATAGCTCAAGCAATCCAACAAAACTGCCAAGGGTAATGCTAGAATCTTTCTCAAGTCGTTTGCACAGTATATTTGACTGAAGTGGCTAAACAGTTGTGTAAAAAAAAATATGCGCAGCCAGGACGGACCATACATTGCACTTCAGTACCCGGATGTTAATAGTGGTCATTTTTAGGTTTCGCTTTCGTAGCACATTTTCGTTTCTTTGCTTCTGCATCACTCCTCCCATCTGAGGTAATGGAACCCCCAAGGTAGCAGAATGTGTATACTTGTTTGACCTCTTCTCCATGCATGTGAATACATCTGGGTGTATCTTTTTTCTTGGAAACTACCAAACATTTTTTTTTCCCTCAGGTTGAGTGACTGGCCTAGTTTGTCAATTTCTATGAATACCTTATTCATTAGTGTTTGCAACTCATCCCTGCTTCCTTCAACTAAGACAGTTTCATCGGCATATCTAAGATTATTTACGTCCTGGGCATATTCTATTACTTAGTTGGTTTAGTTCTTTTTGTTCTTCTTTTTTTTTCGTTTTGGTTTTTGTTCTTCTTTTTGTGTACCATAACTCTTTTACTCTTACTTTTGGGCACAAACCAACCGGCTTTATAAGAGTTTAATAGTGCTGTACTTACTGTTACAGAGATAGCGCAAAACAACATTTTGTTAACAGAATGACGGCGAATGTTACTGATTTCTGATAGATGGCGCTAGTCTGTTTCTTATTACGAACAGGACAGAGCTCCTAATTCCTGTCTTGGCTCTCTCTTTAAAGGTACTATGTCCCATTTGCAGGCCAAACAAAAAAGAAAAAGTTAAATTCCAACTGCATTTGAAAGATAATACTAATTTAGAACTTCCCTAAAAAAGGTGGGGCTTGAAAATGTCCTCAAGTGGGAAAATAACGACTATTAGTTGTCAAATCGACTTTAGGGCTATAGAGCCCAAAAGTAATAGTCTTGATTTTCAGACAATTGTACCGAATGGTCATACGTTTTATGCTGCGCAAAGATTCAATCGGTTTAATCTTGGCCATCACAAGAAGTGGGTTATTGATGTAGACAAATGCTCATGTACCCTTTACAACTCTTTTCATGTATTTTATTACCAAAGAAGAAAAAAAAGCCAGTCAGTCACTCAATATAGTGTCTGACAGTGAAGTCTAGCAAGTAAACGGGTTCCCTTGCATAATTTGAATATGAGGACACTGCTAACGTTTAAATTTCACAGATAGGACATACAAGTCATGACATATTCATAATTCCTGCAAAGTTCTACAGTATTTGAGGTTGGCTGCAAAAGGGACATAGTACCTTTAACCTCCCTTTCTATTTCTGTTTTTTCTCTCTCTCTCTTTCTCTCTCTTTCTCTTTTCCCCTTTTTCTCTTTAACCTCTCTCTCTTTCTTTTCCTCTTTTCCCTTTTTCTCTCTCTCTTTCTTTCTCTTTCCCCTCTCTCATTCTCTTCTCTGTCCTCTCCCCCTTCTTTCACTATCTTATGTGGCTCCCTCTCTCTCTATCTTTCTCCCTCTGTTTTTTCATCTTCTTCCCTTCTCTAATTCTCTCCCATTAAAGCTTAAAGTTTACACTTATTTCTTTTTGATTCCATTCTCCATCTCTCTCTCTCTCTCTCTCTCTCTATATATATATATATATATATATCTTTCTCTCTCTCACTCTCTCTCTCTCTCTCTCTCGCCTCTTAACCCCCCCCCCCCTATTCTGTTAATACTTTACTTATTTATCGCATATAATTATTGTGATTTCGGTATGAATATTGACAAATACACAAGAAAAGATCACATTGAATATCTGAATCATAGCTTCCTGTCTACCAATATAGTTTTATTACAGAGAACAGACTTATATCTGTCATGGTTAATCCAGCAAATCCAAACATATAACCATACTACTAATGAAATACAGTGGAAGAGTTATTAACAAAATAAACATGATACCAGAAAGAAATACTAAACAAGTTCGAAAAGAAATTACAAACTATTTAAGTGATGCGAGAGAATGTTATATTTTCTTCCACCGACTCCTTTCAGTAATATTGTGAGAAAAGGTAAACGATTTTATGCATTGGGCGATTCAGTGCAATGTGTCCCATACCACATAATTATGACATTTATCTTTATTTTTCACCAATTAAAGAAAAAAAACTTGATATGCCTATGACCATGAACGGGAGTGATGGCAGAAAAAACGGTTTTATCAATAGTTTTTTTATTTTGGGATGATTTATGTGAACAAGAAACAAAATTCTCGCATTCTGGGCACATTCAAGTGCTAACGTCATATTCAAGCAACGGGCTGGAGCAGGGTAAATTCTGTGTTTGCCAGTGGTGATGAACACCACCCCAATGTTTAGCACAAAATTGTTTGGGTCCATTAACCTTGGCAACTCGACCAGTATGACGTCACACTTCGGTATTCTTAATTCATTTATACGTAATAACTTTGTGTAAATATTGAATTGTCAAACTTGAAAACTACTCTTCCCCAAGTCTGCAATCAGATTACAAATCCGTTATTGAAAGGCATCACTTCAGGAAAAGAGAAAGATAATTAAACAAATAATTCTTATAATAATCAGGTCTTATTTATCAAGGGTAGTCACACGCTCTTCCTGCGGGCCTTGCGATTATTATTATCTCAGCATGGTCAGGTATCCATTCACTACACCAGGGTAGAGAGTGCCAAGGAAGGACGTTAGTGACGAGCTGCGATTCGAACCCTCTACCCTTGGACTGAGCTATGAGAGTATCGAAGGAACCACAGTACCACATGCTCTCCACGCAGAATATACAAAGATAATCTTATGTTTCAGAATTTTACAGAAATCAACCAATTTAATTCTTACTATAAAGTGCAGCTTTGCATGAACCACACATATAATCATTTGATACATCACAATTTACAAAAGCAGTGGAACTCACTTGATTTGTAAGCATTTTTTAAACTAAAGTTACATAAGATGAACAAATAATTTAATGAGAAGGAAAAAATTGAAAGTTATTTCAATATTGAAACAATTTTTGTCCTATCAAAGAAATCTGATGAGAACAACAAAAAATAACGAATCTGAGAAACACTATAGTACAATGCAGCTACTTACATTTTATTACAGTGCATATTGTACACTGTAAAAAAATAATAGTCGAAATAACTCAATAAAATTGAGGAAAAGAATTGCCTTATTTTGATTAAGTAAATATTACCTACGGCATCTTAAGTAAAATTTACTTATTTTGCTGAATAAATTTTTACTCAGTTAAATCGAGTTACATTAACGTAAATAATTTTAGTATTGTAATCATTTTAGATAATTAAAAAAAAGCTATGATAGGATTACATATTGCACATATTACATATTTGGTACCCATCTAATCTAACAAGTAACATCCACTATAAATCATTCACTACTTCTATTTAAGATTAATTACTAATCACTAACACTACTTCTATTTAAGATTTAACCGTATATATATATCTGCCACCATCACAAACTATTACATACGCTTCAATTCGACACATATTGAAAGGCTCCAAATTTTATATATACTTGATCGTAGCATCTTAAAAGGAAAATTGGTTGACAATTTCCTGAAATATCAAGTTTTTATTTGTTTTGAACTGGGTAACAATTAAAAATTGTCTTGTCTTTGCTTAGCCTGTAAGAATTAGTAAATGTTTTTAAGTCCTTACATTTTCATTCAACCACAAACAAGAATTGTTTTATTTAAAAAAGAGTTTAATTTGGTCTTAATGAATATTCATAAATTATGTAAATATTTCTATTACGCACTGCATCGGTCCTTACTTTAAAAAGATAAGAATAATCAACATAAATTGTTTGAGTAATACGTATAATTTCTGATTTTGAGTTAAAATTACTAAATTAATACAAGCTGAAATTACTTAAAGTTCTTATGTATTTGATTTTACTTAAATATTCCACGTATGTTCTACTAAATTGAAAGTTTGAGTTAGCAAGACTTAAATTTAGTGCGTAAGTGGCAAAACTAATGTTTTCAAGTAAATTCTACATGGAAAAAATACGTAAAAATTACCAATGAACAAATTCTTTTTTACAGTGTATAGTATCTTGGCTTAAAAAATCGACACAAAATTAAATTAAATTTATTTCAATATTATACCCTTTGGTCTATCAAAGATATAACAGATTAACATAATATCGGAAAATATATGAATGATTCTCACAAATATTATTACAATGCAGATATTTACATGAAATGTATTATTGTGGGGATAGCAACATCGTGAAACCCTTTTAATTCGTCTATCCAAATCCATTTAAAAAGCAACCTGCAAAATCAACAAATTTGAATCCTACCGAATTCTTATCATTATGCAGCTATTGACATGCTATTAGCGTATATGAAATCTACTGATAGACCAAGAAACAAAACCATCAAACCGAAAGATGACAAGCATGCCTCATTACAATTAATGTACAATGAAATAACATCCACGTAATTTGCATTATTGTTTGGGTACCCATCCGAATGCGATGAATATGTGTAAATAATACAGACTACACGCTGTGCAGAATATTTAATTGGTACATGTATATTAAATAGCATTTGATCCATCCAAAACATATAGTCCAAGATTAAACATAATCATATTACAGAATGAAAGTCCGCGGGTGAAAGTCAACAAACTGGAATTTTAGAAAATCTACAGAACAATAGAGCTATTTCCATGATAATATGATATGTTACCAAAAATGTGCAGTTTATGTCATTATTATAGAATTTTCTTTGTCAAAATAAATCTCAAGGATTTACATGTAACATATGCATATCTCATTATGCATATCTCATTATGCATATCTCATTTTTCATAGTGAGACGAATCTTCAATTTAAAGTTCAGTCTTCGCTAAATTTAGTATGTAGCTTTCTTAAATATAGATTACAAAAAAAAAGGCAAGCTAAAATAAAAAAATTAACAAATCAAGAAATAACGTGCAATTTCTGTCGTTTTCATAGCATTTGGTTCGTCAAAATAGGACCTACATGCAGTTTCAAGTTTCTTAGCAGCACGAAACAATAAACAAATTCAACAATTACAAATACCATATAACGTAGCTATTTCCATTATAGACTACAATAAAAACATAGGCAAATATTAAAAAACAACGTGCAAAAACAACGTGCAATTTATGTCATTGTTTTAGCATTATAGTTTTGTCAAAACAGCCCCTACATATCAATGACTTATATGTTTCTTAGCAACACTAAAAAACAATAAAAATCAGTCTTAATAAACTACGTATGGTGTGGCTATTTACAGTGTTAAATGAAAGCTAATACAAACAAACAAACAAACAAACAACAACATGCAAATCGTGTCATTATTTTAGCATTGGTTTTGTCATTACATGCCCTACATAATATTGTTTATCAATGGAGCAACACTAAAAATCAATAAAAATCAGTCTTTAAAATACTAAGTTTAATGTGGCTATTTACAATCTATGATAGATTACAACAAACAAAGGCTAATACAAAAAAACTAACAATCAATAACGTGCAATTTATGTCATTGTTATAGTATTGGCTGTGTCATAACAGGCCGTACATAATAATTGTTTATCAATGACTTACATGTTCATGAGCAACACTAAAAATCAATAAAAATCAGTCTTAAAATACTAAGTTTAATGTGGCTATTTACAATCTATGATAGATTACAACAAACAAAGGCTAATACAAAAAAACTAACAATCAATTACGTGCAATTTATGTCATTGTTATAGTATTGGCTTTGTCATAACAGGCCGTACATAATAATTGTTTATCAATGACTTACATGTTCATGAGCAACACTATAAATCAATAAAAATCAGTCTTAAAATACTAAGTTTAATGTGGCTATTTACCAATCTATGATAGATTACAACAAACAAAGGCTAATACAAAAAAACTAACAATCAATTACGTGCAATTTATGTCATTGTTATAGTATTGGCTTTGTCATAACAGGGGGGTGGTACATAAAGCTGTTCGTAAAGTTACGCATGACTTTACGAAGGACTTGTATATGAAAAGCCAAATGGGATGCTCAATCATTATTAAATACATCAACTAAAGTTGAACTGTGCAGATGTAGATTAACATTCTTATTATAACAACCATTTTTAATGCAAAGTATATTTTTGCCATAATTTAATTGAGGTTTTTGGAAATATCACAAAAAAATTTGGGCATCCTATAATCTGGCACTTCATATACAAGTCGTTCGTAAAGTCAGGGCGTAACTTTACGAACTCTTTATGAAACACCCCCCCAGGCCCTACATAATTGTTTATCAATGACTTACATTTTTCTGAGCAACACTATAAATCAATAAAAATCAGTCTTAAAATACTAAGTTTAATGTGGCTATTTACAATCTATGATAGATTACAACAAACAAAGGCTAATACAAAAAAACTAACAATCAATAACGTGCAATTTATGTCAATGTTATAGTATTGGCTTTGTCATAACAGGCCGTACATAATAATTGTTTATCAATGACTTACATGTTCATGAGCAACACTATAAATCAATAAAAATCAGTCTTAAAATACTAAGTTTAATGTGGCTATTTACAATCTATGATAGATTACAACAAACAAAGGCTAATACAAAAAAACTAACAATCAATTACGTGCAATTTATGTCATTGTTATAGTATTGGCTTTGTCATAACAGGGGGGTGGTACATAAAGCTGTTCGTAAAGTTACGCATGACTTTACGAAGGACTTGTATATGAAAAGCCAAATGGGATGCTCAATCATTATTAAATACATCAACTAAAGTTGAACTGTGCAGATGTAGATTAACATTCTTATTATAACAACCATTTTTAAT
>JAVYIG010009640.1:0-76439 GCA_035222895.1 Strongylocentrotus droebachiensis | reverse complement strand
TTGATGAATGTTTATTGCATGTGCATTATACATGCCCATGGCATTGACAGGGCAATGTACCTTATATGAACTGCATAATTCCATTCCTTCACTGGGTTTATTTTCCCAGCATGCTTGATCACTTGTACTTTATTTTATAGTATGTAATGTTAACAGGACTACAAGAAAGTGCATGTGTACCCTAAAAAGTAAAAAAAAAGCTGTGTATTTTTTGTTTTGGTATGGTCTCACAGTCCTGGGCCCCATTTCACAGAACTTGTTATCAGTGACAAATGACAGTTTTTGTAATAAGCTAGTGAAATCTTTGCTTCTGATTGCTTATCAGCAGATTTGTCACTGATTTTTGTCATTTGTCATTGAAAAAAGGCTTTGTGAAATTGGTCCCAGGAGAGAAACGTTCCACATGTCTGACATTGAGTCTAATAACACGCAACCACAGTGAACTATCAACCGTGCAAAGATATTCTGAAAATTATTCTTGACAATCTGGGAAATCCTTTTATTTATACGTTTATGCAATGCTGCTTCAAAAATGAAATAGAATCTCTTTTTGTTTTCAATCGGAGGACAGGGTCATGAATTTATGCATCTGTATTGCAATTATGCTGTCTTTTACTATAAATAATGTGAATGAACAGGCAGTTTCCTCATAGAAATTATGAGAATACATTGCATATTACTCCCAGTTCACAACTTTGTATTTATTTTGTACATTTATTTCCTTCTCAACATTACAATATGAAACACAATGTATATATAAATTATATATGTAACAATGATTTCAACATAGAGTATACAGTAATAATTCAGATACGGAAGGAGGAGGTGAAAACCTGAAAATCACAATTACCTGTGATACAGCTTAATTGTCCTCTCCCCCCCCCCCAAAAAAAAAATGTAATGAAATGAAATCTCAATGAAATGTTATTATTTATTAAATGATAGATGTTATCTTGATTGTTTTAAATTGATTTTTATATTCTGAACCTCTCTCAATTCATGTGTTGCCTTACTCGTATTTCAAGCAAATATTTGTTCTTTCTGTGAAAGTATTTCATACTAGTACATGTGTGCATTAGATTTTTACCTGCTTGAGAACTTGTATGTGCATATGAATGTATAGTTCTACTTTAATCGCGTACTTTATTTTTCATACTTATGCTCTGGTCAACATTTTTATTGTGTAAATACAAATTAATTGACTCTCTTGCCCTTTTGTTTTGAATAAACAAAGTGATTTTCAATATATTGGCATATTTGTATTGAATTCTTGATGTGTGGTGTTGGGTAATAACACTGATGGATTTGATGCAACATCCCCGTGGCTCTACATTAAAGGTATTACAAAGTTTTGGTATGGGGTCATGAATTTGGTTCAAATGAACATATTGGAAGCATAATGCGATCCTACAATATTCAGTGATCGTTGTCGCGGTTCAACTCGAGTCTAAATTTATGAAATTGTAAATAATAAACTCTTTATGTTGTATAGCTCCCTCTCGAGGTCAAGATATTAATTAAGCTATAAAACGATGTTTCTCGACCCAAATTGACCGATTAGCTATTCCCGTTTGGAAATTATACATAATATCTACATATTCTGAGATTTTCGTGGTCGCAGCTACTACTGTACGGTTGTAGGCGCTATTTGAAATTTATCAAAATTTACCGGGAGCACCGGTAAATTTTAATATTCAATTTTTCTCGAAAGCAGAAGTGTTATAGGAGCTAAATTTTCTAGTGCTTATAATACATCCATAGGGGTATCCAAATATATCAAAATTGTAAAGAATTACTATCCACCCAATTTTCAAAACTTTGCATTACCTTTAATGCAGTGTCATAGCTGCCAACTGTTTTAATTTTAGAGGAATAATTCTTACTTTTGGGGTCTACGTAGAACCCTAGATTCATATCTCTTACTTAAAATGTATGTGAATAAGCATACAAAGTACAACACATTTCCTAATTTTGCTTTGAAAGATTTCTATTTTCTCTGCCAAAGACTGGCAGGTATGTAGTGTCTTGTTCAGGTTTGGAGTTGGGGGTTAAAACCAGCGTAGTTTAACCCTAACGTTGCGTCATAATTTAGCCTAGGACCAATTAGGGTATAACCACTTTTCTGCAACACACTTTACATACTTACATGTGATCAACGTGATCACAGAGACTTTCAAGAAATCAGCTCATTCTTTAGTTATTGAAAATTGAAATTAAGCTTTAATTATATATTTATTCGTTTTTCACTGGTAAAAGTTTACAGATCAATTTAGACAAAAAACGAAATAATCGTAATGTTGGACAATTAGAGTTCTGGCAAAATATGGTAAAACAGCTTTAGTTGAGTAGGTTACACGGATTCAGTTTTGAACGACGAAGGTTGCCGATAGAGGAAGAGAGTAAAGAAGGACTAAAGGTAGATAGAGGAAGGAGGTGCACGGGTTAGAGCAGTGAAGAAAAGATACAGAGAGAGTGAGCCAAGAGTAAGTCCATGCACAAACTATAGAATTTAGTTTAGCCGCGTATACTGACATAATGAGGATTAATTAATCCTCCGAGTTTCAATTAGTGGACATCAGATCTTGGGTGATAATAAACGGGGGGGGGGGGGGGGGGAATCCAATCGGTGCGAGCGAGTTTTTGTTAAAGGTTCTGATGTGACAGAAAAGCAAGGGTCAAACGAAAGGGGGGGGGGGAATGGAGGGCGATAGCGTACTACACATATTTACTCGGTAAGCCAATTTCAGAAATAATAATTAAGTTTACGAGACATGAGGTCTAATATGCCATTAGTCCATTGCTGTGCCCCATAAAGTATACATGCAAAGAGAGAGAGAGAGATGAAAATAATTAATATAGGTTGAAGTAGCCAGCTTTAAGACTGAGGTGCAGAAAACACAATTGCACTAGGATTGCGCCTGTTCTTTTTAACCGCACATAGATTAGATCTTCCACAGCACTGAACATTGTATCTGCACAACCAGGCGCGTAGCCACGGGGGGGGGGGGGGGGGGGGGGGGGGGGGGGGGGGGGGGGGGGGGGGGGCACGTGCCCCCCTTAATTTCCAAGATCGATTGGATTTTTTTAGACCCCTTTTTTTACCCTCGATCGATTACATGTATGTGCCCCCCCCCCCCCCCCCCCAAACATCAAACTCTGGCTACGCGCCTGTGCACAACTTCAAAGTATACGAAGATACACTAATAACATGGTGCCTACTTCAACAGAAAAAGAAATAGAAGAAAATGAAAAGTGAAAAGGAAGGGTGGGTGGACGGAAATAGGAGCGACTAACAAAGCAGAATTAGGGGGAGCTAAAACAACGACAGTTTCTACTTTGTGTTATAATAGCGAGCTTTCGATTTTAGGCACCCGAGGCCGACGTGGGCTACTACGCGTGACGTCATCACCTTTTCTTATGTTATTCTTTGTTTTATCGTTCTATTACTTTGTCTTTTTGTCTTTCATTATGTCACTTCCTCTTTTTATCTTTCCTTATGTTATTCTTTGTTTCTTCCATCTATAACCTTCTCTTATGTATTCTTGGTTTTTATTATTATGTCACTTCCTCTTTCCTTATGTTATTTCCTTGTTTCTTCTTCTATAACATTCTCTTATGTTATTCTTGGTTTTATCATTATGTCACTTCCTCTTTTTATCTTTCCTTATGTTATTATTTGTTTCTTCCTTCTATACCTTCTCTTATGTTATTCTTGGTTTTATCTATATGTCACTTCCTCTTTTATCTTTCCTTATTTTATTCCTTGTTTCTTCCTTCTATAACCTTTTCTTATGTTATTCTTGGTTTTTATCATTATGTCACTTCCTCTTTCCTTATGTTATTTCCTTGTTTCTTCCTTCTATAACCTTCTCTTATGTTATTCTTGGTTTTATCCTTATGTCACTTCCTCTTTTTGTCTTTCCTTATGTTATTCTTTGTTTCTTCTATCTATAACCTTCTCTTTCTGTCTTTCCTTATGCTATTCTTTGTTTCTTCCTTATATCATATACTCTTATGTTATTCTATATTTTAGCATTCTATCACTTTCTCATTCTGTCTTTCCTTATGCTATTCTCTGTTTTATCATTCTATTACTCTGTCTTTCTGTCTTTCCTTATGTTATTCTTTGTTTCTTCTTCCTATCACCTTCTCTTATGTTATTCTTTATTTGTATAATTCTATCACTTCCTCTTTCTATCTTTCCTTATGTTATTATTTGTTTCTACCTTCTATCACCTTCTCTTATGTTATTCTTTGTTTTATCATTCTATCATTTCTCTTTCTGTCTTTCCTTATGTTTTTCTTTGTTACTTCCTTCTATCACTTTCTCTTTCTGTCTTTCATAATGTTGTTCTTTGTTTTATCATTATATCACTTTCTCTTTTAAGTTCCTTATGGTATTCCATGTGTCTTCCTTCTATCACCTTCTCTTATGTTATTCTTCGTTTTTATCTTTCTATCATTTTCTCTTTCTGTCTTTCCTTATGTTATTCTTTGTTTTATAATTCTATCACTTTCTCTTTCTGTCTTTCCTTATGTTATTCTTTGTTTCTTCTTCCTATCACCTTCTCTTATGTTATTCTTTATTTGTATAATTCTATCACTTCATATCACAACGTTTTTTTTAAACATAAGTAGGCCTACATAATATAACGAAGCTTGATATTTCATAACATATTATTATAAAATGTTAAGTATTATCCTAACTATCTGTTGAAAAAGTGCTGGGCCCGTACTCATAAGCGATGCTTGACTAGGATAGCGGCCTCAAAAACTTAAAATGAAAAAGTATACATGCATTAAATCACTAATCAAGATTTTTAGGGCGTTTTAGCGTTACATTTCAAAGATTGAAAACTAAAAATTGTAAGAATAAGCATTACTTTAATTCTATTTTCAGGTAGAATACAATTAAAGATAATCCCAAGAAGAAGAAGAAGTAAAAAGAACAGTTTCCACGCAACCCGTAAACAAACAAATACAAAATAGAAACCACAATTACAATACACTATAGGCCTACATAGAGCGTTTGGGGTTAACATTTATTGAAAAAGAAATATTTGTAAGAATAAGAATGACTTTAATTCTATTTCCAGGAAAAATACAAAGTAGAGATGATCCCAAAAAGAAGAAGAAAAAAAAAAGTTTCCACGCAACTCGTAAACAAACAATTTATAAAAACAAATAGAAAACACAATTACAATACACTATAGGCCTACATAAAAGGGAAATTGCCTTAATTTCTTAAGAACCCTTGATGAAAAGAAATCGAGAAATCCCTAGATAGTATACTATTATTTACCGCCCACTTAATTCAGGCATATCCACACCCGTGAAAGGCCTAGCCGAAATATAAAAAGCCTCTAGCACAGTGCTGTCTTCAAAGATCGAATACCCAAATATGGGCACCATGACGATTCAAAAGAAAACGTCACTCTTTTCAAGGAGCCGATTTCGCTCTGTCTATGACGATGTAATTATCATATTGTTATTTAAATCAGAGGTGGGATTTAATCCTTTCTTCTCGTCTGAGGATGCGGAGCGAGCTCGCCTCTTCTCATGAATATGCATGAGCAGGGTAAAGTACCAGAATAATAGCTGGTCTTGGTTCACTGATTTATTTGAAGACGTAGCGCTGCATCATCGTTCAATTTAAGAATACAAAAGAAAAGTATCAGTGTTTTTCCCCAAAACAGAGAAAATTGTTTCCCTGGTTTCGGTCTGGACGTCGGCTGGCTCCGCGGGATTATATAAATCGAAGGAGGCTTGAACAGAGAGTCATCAGAACTCGACGAGACCTAGACAAGATAGGAACTACCTTCCTGCAAATCTTCAAGATCTAGCGACGCCACACGTGCCAACATCAATCTCGACCTTCAGTAACAGACTTGAATCACTGTCTTGAATCAGCTTCCCCGACATCGTCATTCGTATACATCTTCGTATTATTCAGATTTTATCGAAATATGACAGCGACGATGAAGACGATCGTCGTCCTTTTCATCATCGCGATGACTCTTCTCTTGGAGAGTCAAGGCGCACCCGCGAAGGCCAAAGATCTCCGTCGAGGGCGACGAGGTGCTGATGATGACGTGAGTTTTACAAGATCTCTTCAATATGTATATTTGTTGTCTGTTTTTATGTTGTTTATGTTCTTTTTTAATTATATTTTTGTCCCCTTTCATTATCCCAAAACCATTCCCCCATTTACTACTGTGCCTAACCCCCCTTCTTTTTCTTCTTATTGTTTAGCTTTTAAAGAAGTAAATAGTGGATAATCCATTGGATGTTTAAAGGTTTCAAATACCTGAAAGTCACTTGGTGGTTCTCATGATATTAGCATTGAAAACTTTCTATTATTGTAGTGTTGATATCGGTAGATTTTACTCCTATTCAAAAAGTAATCTGTGTCAATTCATCATTTGTAGTTTATCGTCTTTATCTACGATACCAAACAAACTTATTCGTTATCGTCGAGGTATAGATCTACATCGTACAATTATTATTTCATCCATCGACATTTTCACCTGGTCCCATTTGGTCTGTCAATATGTTTTCACTTTATTTGAAATGAGAACAGACGTAACAAGTTTGGCGGTCATTATTTTAGGCGTGAGATATACTGACAAATATCGAGACTCAAAACCTTACAAAACATATACGTAGAAGGTAATTGCACCTTTTGTTATTATTGTTACAAAATTTGTTGATTACACTATTTCTTTTTTTCCGATGATGTAGCGTACCAGCTTTTCGCCTGATTGCCTTTTGTGCGATTCATAGTTCGGAAAATTTATTCGTACATTCTGAAAAATTTCGTTTACTTGTTTTAGTTAAACGAAAATCGTATGGCAGATTTAGGAGTTTGTGGTTTTCTTATTTATAGACCCTATATCACATCAATACAAATATAAGCCTGTGCATCCAAACGAGATGTTTTCGACTTTTTGTCATATAAGCATGTTAAGATATAAATCCACAGGGAATGCTATTTTAGATTATTGATGAACGAAATTGTAGATTTTCTGAGTAGGTTCTGGTTGAGATAATGAATTCAGGAGTGCTGAATTTCATTAAATTTCGTTCAATGCTGAATTGAATTTATAAAAATCAAAACAAATGTTTAAAAAATCTTCGGGAACGGAATCCCAACTTGGTGGGAAAACCATTTCGTATTTGTGGACTTATAAACGTTGACCTTTTATACTGGAGTGGACATAACAAAGACCAAAGAGTTATCCGTAACTGTCTTGTCTTAGATTGGTGCTTTTTATTCAAAACAACTCTCAAGGTTGGTCACATAACTATATAAGATTCATATTTTCTTCTTTTCTCTCTCTCGATCTAAACGAAACTTCCGATTCATATTTGTGTGAAAGAGGTTGTCAATCGTGCTCCTTATTATAACACGGACATGTGAGCAATTGATTTTGTTAAAGCTGGAATTTTAAACCGCGTTGTTGTCTACAAGATGACTCGTTACAATTTTAAAGTAAAATAATAGAAAAAGAAAATAAACACATTTCAGAGTAGGCTGGGAAATATAGACAATGTGGGTGGATTTCCCACGCAGAATTGTTTGGTTCGTCCTTGTCATGTGAGGCAATGAAAACAAAAAAGACAATTCATAAATGGCAGACTAAATAAAAGAAACGATGCAACAATGAAATATATTCCCACCTTTGTAAATTGTGGGAATTCCAGTTGGTGATTATATTCAACCACATCGTAAGGGATATCAGTCCATGCGATATCATGAACAAATTATATCAAAAGAAAAAAAATAATACCCCGCCGTGTTAGTTGTGTTAGTTAGTTTTTGGATATGATATTTATTTTTATATGTCATATCCACCCCTACTATAGCTATTTTATTACTAATTTCTATCACTTTTAATTGAAAGAAATCATCTCTTATTTAGATCCTCGGTCGCTGCGTTTAAAAGTGAATAACTTTTATTTCCTCTCTTCTAAATGTGCTCATGACATTAATTAGATTCACTTTGTATCGTTATGATTAGAACGGCTACACGTACGTACCTGAGTCCGCCATGGAAGCTGAGAGTGAGGGCGCTTTCCAGTCTGACATCATGATGACGGACGAACAATGGGCCAGTCTCTGGGCTATGCTCGGTGATAACGTCCAAGGCAATGATGCTGATGCGGGTAGGAGGAGAAAGAAGAGGAAAGCAGTGGCCTTTCAGCAGAGAAGATGGCCGCTAAAGACTGTGCCGTATGAGATCTCCAGCGAGTCTGGTAAGTTGACCATTGTTATATACATCAATTTTGCAGATGATAATCACAACCTCTTTTTTACGCATTGCTGGATCATGCCCGACATAGCAACTATGGGTGGCTCAAGGATTGTCCGAAGACTGAAGTTTTTTTTCTCCAAGAAACACAATTTTGGACATCTCACAGGCATGCAATCTGCTAATGGATCTAACTTACACAAATCTTTGTCTAGCACCAAAAAAAGTGTACACTTATCAGGACCAATTTTGCCTCTCATTTTTGTACAGCCCTTCCAAGGAGCCTATATGGAGCCTTTTTACCGTTAAATCAAGCTGGCTTTTCTTGCTTCCATTCCCCAAGAGGGGTTTGCAGTCTCCCTCGCCCCCTTGATACGCCTATTGCAACGACTTTGGTAACTTATAAAAGAATCAATACATCGATGCATATTTAGATTTTACATTTTGATATCTGTAAATTTATTTTATTTTTTCATATACGTGTCCAGCTGGTGATATCGGTGTAATCATGGCTGGTATGAAGCAGTGGACCGACAACACCTGTATCAAGTTCCAGACTTACAGCACTGATCAGGTATACAGCGAACTCAGACACGACTCAAGACTGTCCTTCCAGAAGGATTCACGAGGCTGCTGGTCGTATCTCGGCCGGGTGTTCTCCGGCGTTCAGCCCATCTCCATCGGCTTTGGATGCGAAGCAGTGAGTGATGATTTTGTTTTCCTTCTATCGATGGAACAGGAAATATGGAGCAGAGAAGAAAATTGTCTCCCGAAACAGATGGATGGTTAAGAAAACACATTAACAAAAAATGAAAAGAAAAATGAAAAGAAAATCAAATCAAACGAGAACTAATCCTAATTACTGAGTATCCTATACCAAAAAGGATCATAACATCCTTCTTGTACGTCTGCCATCTGGCTTTCGGCAGACGATTTGAGTTTTGTGCACTTGTTATTCTTTCTAATCGTCGGCTTGCCGCGCAAAGGCTCTTACCGCCACTGACAATACAAAGCTCTACTACTAGCCTGCAGCCGACGTAATGCAATAATACAGTGATCAGTGATTTATCGTCATCACCATTTTCTTTATACAGCCCGGCACAGTGGCGCACGAGATCGGGCACGCCATCGGGTTCCATCACGAGCAGTCCCGTCCCGATCGCGATGACCACGTCACTATCCACTGGAACAACATTCAGGACGGCACCGAAGTCAACTTTGCCAAGTACACCACCAATGAAGTGACCACACATGAGATCCCTTACGACCCCAGCTCGCTCATGCACTACGGTACCCATGTATGTATATAGTTTTACTTCTGTATTTCAATTTTTAAAACCTCAAACGCACCGCCAACAAATTCCAAACCGACCATTTAACATGAAGGGTAAAGTAATATTGTTGGTTCGGTCTTTCATGTCTGATGTCGGTCTTGTGTCGGTCTCATGGGTGTGGCTGGGGTACATGAACTATCAAAATTAATCTGGAATTCTGATGAAATCTTCAGTTAAGATACCAACGGAGGTTGTTTGGAGGGGTGACATATTCCTCCCATTGATGTTTTTACCTGTTAACTGTCGGTACACTAACCATTCTGTCGGAAAATGCAATAAAAATACGTATCATTCCGCTCCAAATATCAGTATATTCAATAGCCGGCACATCTGCCTACATTAAATGTTTTATAATATATATATATATATATATATATATAATATAAATGATTATATAATCAAGAAAACAAATGGATTATGTTTATGATTTATATGTATACCACTGTTGAGTTTAGTGATCAAATAAGACGTAAAGAAAGCCGAAGGTTTGGGGTCTGTATGGAGAAAGAAATTTATAATTTGTAGAATTTTAAAGGCAAATCTACATCATAGTCAGTTTATTAAATATATGATAAAATGACACTTTCATTAATATTTTGTACAATCCTGTCTTCTCAAAACAGTACTTCTCCAAGAATGGCCTTCCAACGATCACCACAAAGGATGCTTCCCAACTGAACCTCCTCGGCAACCGCGAATACCTCAGCTTCCTCGACATCAAACTCGCCAACATCATCTACAAATGCAACGAAGACTGCACGGCGGAGATCGTATGCCTTAACGACGGCTACCAGGGGCCATACTGCAACTGCGTGTGCCCGCCGGGCTATAGCGGGACCTTCTGCCAGCAGAACGGGGATCCCGTAGAGCCCGTCGGCCCCGCCGGAGAATGCGTGCACACGTTCACGGCTGCCGTCGCCGAGATCAAGTCGGTGAACTACCCAAATAACTATGACGACATGCTGGACTGCACCTACCGTATCCAGGTAATACATTAACAAAATTGATTCTGCTTACGTTAAAGAGGATTGGTGTAAGAAGTTTGCAGATGCGAGACAAATATATTTCTAGAGGGGTGCAGGCCCGTAGCCAGAGTTTGATGTTTTGGGAGGCACATACATGTAATCGGTCGAGGTCAAAAAAAGGGGTCTAAAAAAGTTCAACCGATCTTGGAATTTTTTGGGGGGCACGTGTCGTGCCCGTGCCCCCCCCCCCCCCGTGGCTACGTGCCTGGAGGGGTGCACAATCCTCAGAAAGGTCTAAGGAGGAAGGGGGGGGGTAAACATATTGACTATTGTTTTTAAATATATTTACAAAATATTTGACAACAGACAAAATATCTAAGAAATTAAAAAGAGTTGTCAATTCTTTAACATATTTGGAAATATGGGGGAAGGGGTGGGGGCAACCAAACCTGCCGTACCAGAAACATGAAAACGAGTCAGATCAAAGTAAATTTAATTTCGTTTTAAAGTAAAGAAACTAAATTCAACCCGCCGAAATTATGATAATCTTTTTAATGAGTCCGTGATTATAAATGATTAAACCAACATATTTCTAAATTTCTTCTATTTAGGGAGGACCGGGATCATCGATCACGCTCGTCTTCAATGATTTCGACTTCGAGGAACACGTAAACTGCGAATACGATTACCTCAATGTCCGATCGGGTGACCGCGACCTGACAGGAAGAACTTTTTGCGGCAGTGACCTTCCGTCGGCGTTCTATACGCAGAACAGCGAGATGATCTTGACCTTCCACTCTGACCCGTTCGTCACCGGTCGTGGTTTCCGGGCTACATATTACATCAACGGGCCCTTGGTCGGTAATGAACTTACCACCATACTGCCAACGACCACGACACAGGCGAGGACAACAACCCAAATGCCAACGACCACGACACAGGCGACGACAACAACCCAAATGCCGACAACTACCGTAGGAGAGAGTGGAGGTATGTATCAAAAAACAAAAAAACAAACAAATATATATATATTGATTTAGATTTAATGTAACGTCCACCGTCACTGTTCGTTGACATGTCCTCTCAATATTTTAACTCCAATGATAACATTTCAATAATGATAAGAACGGGTTCTTGTATAGCGCTCATATCGTAGTAGGTCCATGGTCAGACTTGACACTCCTAGCTGGCGCTCCCGATTATTACCCTGACTTTAGCACGGTACCATTACGACGCTTCTAGAATTTCAAGGAAATAATTCCTGCCAGGTACCCATTTACATCACCTGGGTGGAGTATGGCAAATGTAGATCAACGTCTTGCCAAAGGACATTAGTGCCGCGCCGGGACTCGAACCGCAGACCTTGTGATTAACAGTGCGATGGCGTATCCACTCGACCACGGCACCTCTACACACGTTGTATCAAGTGGAACACTTGACGGAATACGAATAGATAGCCTTACTATTGTTACATATTTTAACAAAGTAAATTAATATTTTAACAGGTGAAAGTAGAAAATTGTTATTGTTGTTGCTGACTTTGCTGTATAAGTGCTTTTGCTGTCTATTTTACTTACTTGGTAAATACAAGTTTCGTTTTCGTCGAAAATCTACTCAACTGAACACAATAATGGCAGATGTATTGTAACCTTCAGATTACAAATTCTAGTTCAGAAATAAACAAATAATGTTATTGTAACAGAATACAGTAGAATCAATTATTTACACCGTAATTCATTTTGCTTTTCAAATAGAATTCGTTGGCTCATGCGGTGGTTATTTCGGAGCTCTCGCGGGCACCATGGCCTCACCGAACTATCCCGCCGACTATTCCACCAACGCACACTGTTTTTATACCATGGTCGCTCCAATCGGACGTCGCGTCGAGCTCACCATTCACCATCTCGACGTCGAGCCCTCGACCCAGTGCTCCGGTGATTACATCAGCGTGAACCCGGGAAGCGGAATCGAAGTCCCTATGAGGTGAGTTCTAGGGTGGGGTTTCGTCACTGTTGATTCGTTGATATAACGTGATTGTAAACGCTCACAAAATACTCCAGTGCAATTTCAATTATGTTAATAATTGCTTATGTCGGACTTGCATCTAATTCAATTTGTTAATGCAATGTCCTATTTCAGTATGAAGACGTAGCACATATAGAAACCAAATTACAATACCTCTCGTCTTAAAATATCATAATTTGAATGTTTTATAATAGTAGTGATAGCATATTCGTTCGTAGCCAAAGATCGGGACATCCCAGTAGACCGACGGCCCGCCTGAACCTTAAGAAGAGTTGTAAGACTGTCAGACCGACATATCAGTCTTATGGGCTGTCGGTTTCGTGAACCCTCGAACAAGTTCCAAGTAGTCAAGCTATACAACATTCTCGGTATTATCAGCTTTCGTTCTCGTTTGCTACAGCCATGAAACTCCCCCACCATAGTGATACTGGTTGTATTAATATTTCTTTACTCTCTTTTTTTTCCTCCTGTAATTGTCCAGGCTCTGTGGATCTCAAGCACCTGGGGGTACCTTCGTTTCGTTACAGAACTGGATCCAAATGCGATTTAGGTCTGATTCTGCGGGAACACGTTCAGGATTTACAGCATCATATCGCACGATAGACATCATTTAAGGGAGTGTAGCTTGGCAAATACTGGTTAACGCCATCTACGTCTCCTTTTGGACAACTGCACGAAAACGAATGGACTTGATTAACGGTAGTCAGTGACTTAATCTCTACATGGTCAGCGTTCGCGAAACAGACCGAAGTTCTCCTCACGCTTCGGTTTCGCGTATGTTGCATGCACCTGATTGCTGCGGTCGCGTCGTCCGTAATCGTATACCCGATTGGCCCCGAGTCAGTCCACGGGAAAGACACAATAGTCTCGTCAAGCTACACTCCCTTTAACCTAGTCCCCCCCCCCCCCCCCCAACTCGATGTCAGTGGCGTATCCAAGAGTCGATGAAAAGGGCCGCATCCCCAGGAAGGGAGAGACAAGTTATACACGGACTTCCAACCTCAGCTTCGCGTGATGTAGAGACCCAATTAGGTTCATCGGCCAGATAAAGTACAATAAGGTTACATTCTTGCCTAAAATGGGACACTTTGATTAATCAAGGAACGTCCCCTTTCTTTCTCTCTATCTCCATCTATCTCTCTCTCTCTCTCTCCCCTCTCACGCTCTCTCTCCCTCCCATCCTCCTCTTATTTAGCTGTCTATCTCTCTCACTCTCTCTTTTAAAACAGCACCTGTTTTAAAAGACAATTTCACTTTCAATTCATTTCAATTATATTTCCACTTTATTTTCACTTCTCTAAATGACAACCAGATTAATTGTGATTTAATAGGAAAAATACAAAGGCCTACTACTACTAGTAAGGCACTCTGTGAAACTAGGCAACACTGCTATGGGCATGATGAGTAGCCAACCGATTAAAATTAACCATATACAGTCATGTATGATATTACAATATTCCAGTAACTTGTTGGGGTGCGTCTGAAAAATTCAGTTAGTTGCCTCCCATAATCTCGCTGTCGAAAAACTCCATGATTGTGCTAACATAAAACGTGAATAGGCATGAAACTAATTATGGACTTCTTTTTACTATTAAAGCACGTGCGTTCACGTAATTGTCTGGGCATCAACACTTTCATTTCATCCCAAAACAATGCCTTCCCGAATGTGAAGTGAAAGAAATTGAAATATTAAACAAAGTACAAGCTTTAAATTCCTTCCTAGTGGCCATGAAATTGAATGTTGCAGGAAAAAATATGTTACACAAAATGTTGTCAGTTTTCTTTTAATAAAAATGGGTCATGGGAATTCGAAAAATGCAACAACATTTTTAATTTGTTTGTATAGCTTTTGACAGAAAATAACACATTTCAAATTTCTTGCACGATCAGGTGACTTTATAGGTTATATGTCATTCATGGCATATGTTAATTCTCACGGTTATTTATACAGACTGATTTTCGTGATGAATATAAAAATTTCCTGTAATCGATCGTTTATAAACTACTTGATATCATAAACTATACTGTGATCAAGTCCATTCATTCTGTTTTAAGTTGAACAATGATAAATCCATCGATGCCATGCAAATACTTTTAAGCGAAACATTTTAGAATTTAGATTGTTGCTCATAATAAGTAGCATCCCCTAATTCACAGTTGCTATCATTTTGCAAAATTGTTTGCACTCTGTCTTTATACGAAACTATGTCTAGTGTGAACCATCTTCTGCAATGTAATACATGTACTTTGAAATATTCATGATAAAATTAAAAGGTAGAAGATGGTATATGCGGCAGGTCCGTTGGTTTGTAATATACTTGAACTGTAATTACTAATTTATTCAATAAACTGTTGTATTTATCATGTTTATGATACAAAAAAATGAAAGAGTTTCTTTACCGATTGTGTTCCTTGTGAATTGTACTAGATGGACTAGGCAAAATATATGTCAGCTGAAATAAAAAGAGAAAGAGAGAGAAAAAAAGGTGTGCGTGTAAGTGCGCGCGTGCGTGTTTGTGTTCGGTGTGAGGGAGAGAGAGAGAGAGAGAGAATCTGTGCAGGGGTATGCGTGTGTGTAAGGAAGACAAAGAAAAAAGGTGTGCGTGTGAGTGTGTGAGGGAGAGAGAGAGAAAGAGAGAGAGAGAGAACAACAAACATGGGATGGAAGAGTAGATTTTGAAATAATGGTGATGTAACGACTATAATAAAGTAGAAATCACAATTTTAGCATTATTGCATTCATATCAACTCACAAATTATAATTTTTCTTTACGAATATGCTATAATTACTTTCAAACTTTGCACATAACATGAAGCTACAAAGATCGTTGACTCTTTGAGACAAATATTCAAGACAAAATATGGTAAGAGAAAATGAACTTGTGCAAATTCATGTAATGCTAAATTTTTCTTTAAAATAAAGAAATGACTACAACAACACCACGTAGGCCTACTGGCAAATATCCAGGGACCTACCTCCCCCCCCCCCCCCCCCAAGCAATATACCAGCTGATGACTAACGTGACCGGAATCGTTTAAACATGTGAATTAACATACAAAGAGTGTCTGAAGTTAGTGAGTTCTTATCCCGTTGAAGATCTAGAATGGTTTATTATTTTGCTCAAACAAACATCATTACACGATTATATAAGAGAATCAGAAGACTTCTAAAGAGAACAGGAAGAACATTAACTTTCATGAAAGAAAAACAATTATTACGCTATCAACGAAAACATCTTGAATTGTTCTCTTGAGGGTTGGAAGTCCAGGAAATGATGCACTAATCAATCAAGAAAATCTAAACAGTTTATTATCAACGATACCGGGTAAGGAGAAATGGAAGTTGAAGAAAGAGAATCGGACGTTGGATAAGGAGAACAAGAAATGACGAACTCACCATGGTAATTATGCAATTACGTGAAAATGTAAACAATTTTCGAATAAAAGTTCGGGGTGAAGAGAAAGGGAAGTTCGAGAAAGAGACTAGGATGTTTACGGAAGCGTTAAAGTGCCATTCTACTTGACGACATGACGAGATATTTCATCTTGTCAAGTCGACTTAATATCCATATCATGTCGACATGTAAAGATATTTAACCTACCATGTCGACTTATCAACTTTTATTAGTCGACATGGCGAAATAAATTATCTTGCCAAGTCGACTTCACAAAAAGTTCATGTCGTCATGGCGACATAAGTTATCTTACCAAGTCGACTTCTAAAAAAATACATGTCGTCATGGCGACTTATATTATCTTACCAAGTCGACTTCCCAAAAAGTAATGTCGACATGGCGAAATAAATTATCTTGCCAAGTCGACTTCACAAAAAGTTCATGTCGTCATGGCGACATGTATTATCTTGCCAAGTCGACTTCACAAAAAAGTTCATCTCGTAATAGCGACATAAATTATCTCACCAAGTCGACTTCCAAAAAAGTATATGTCGTCATGGCGAGATATGTAGTGTGACGACTATTTCATGCAGCGCGCGTATATGGCAAGCCCTTTGTGTAAAAAACAGATAAACTCTGTTTTTCTCAGATAAACTCAGTTTATCAGAAAAACTGTGTTTATCAATGATAAACTCAGTTTATCAACAGATACACAGAGTTTATCAGAAAAACCCAGTTTATTTATTTATTTCTAATCTTTTGACAGGGTAGCCCATTCACCAACAAGTAGTGGTCTTCCATGGGGCCCTTAATGAACACATTTGCATCGTTTATAACATTTATACAGAACAGTTACAAAAATAATACTCGTTTGCAAAATAAACATATATCATTAACCTAGTATAAAACAGTAATGTCAATAGGAAAATATTAATTAAGTCGCAATTATGTGAATAAGTCATGTAAATATTACAGAACATGTACGTAGTGTATGTACGGCTGAGCCATTCACAAATTACAACTTTGTTTAAATAATCTTTTAAATGAATTGATAAAGGAAGCCGTTCTCAACGAATTATCTAGCTTATTCCATTCAAATATGGAAGAAAGAACTGGGATACACTTATAACAATCAGTGTGAAATCTAGGCACACGTAAACATCCACTGTCTATTTGCCTTGTATGATGCTCATGTACATCATTAGGATTGATTAAGCCTACCTGAAGGTAAGAAGGTGCTAAGTTATGAACGCATTTATATATCATCACAACGCGACTTAACTCAAACCGCTTGTCTAGTGTCATCCATTTAAGACTTGTGAACAAGTCAGCCGACGGTGTGTCATATGTCTTGTTCAATATTATTCTTGCGGCCCTCTTTTGATTTTTTTGCAGCTTAGTTGTATGAGAATGAAATCGGTTCGACCATACAACAGAGCAGTAATCTAATCGTGGCAACACTAGACTGTTATAAAGTAACTTTAAGGATTTTTGAGGCAAAAAACTCTTTGCTCTCTTTATCATGCTAATGTTTTTCTTGGTAAGTTTACTTACGTTTTCGATTTGTTTATACCATTTTAATTCTTCATCTATCAAAAGTCCTAAGCACTTGATGAATTTAACTCTTTTGATCAAATTGCCGTTTAATGAAATGGTGAAAGATTCAATTTTCTTGAGATTAGCAGGAGAGCCTATTAACATGACACAATTTTTTTCAGTGTTAAGAACAAGACGATTTCCCTTAATCCATGCTATGACTCTGATTAACGCAACAGTTAATTTGTCTACCACAACAGTTGCATCATTTGCAATGACGGTAAGTGTCGTATCTGTCGTCAGCATACATATCTATGATACCTTCAGGAGTACATTCAGGTAGACTATTAACTTATATTGAAAATAAAAGGGGACCAAGAATTGAACCTTGTGGCACACTTAATTTGATGGTTGATTGATGCGACTTATGGCTCCTTTGAATTGGGTCACTTGTTGTCGATCCCCTAAATATGATTTGAACCAATAAATAGTCCTATTACTACAACCTATACAAGCTAGTTTATGTAGAAGTAGCTCATGGTCAACAGTATCAAAAGCCTTACGAAGATCTATGAAGGCAGCTCCAGAAATGTCTTTGTTATCAATATTCAACGACCATTGATTTACAAGTTTTGCAAGGGCAGTAGCTGTTGAATGTTTAGGTCTAAAACCAGACTGATTAGGGTGTAATAATTGATTTACATCCAAGAATTCACTGAGTTGTTGGTGGACGGCCCTTTCTATAATTTTACTCACGATAGGTAATATTGAAATGGGGCGGTAATTATTCAAAGAAGAAATATCTCCAGATTTGAATATTGGCACTACCTGAGCCTTTTTCCATTCACGTGGAACAACTCCTGTATCAGTTGATAAACTGAGTTTTTCTAGATAAACTGAGTTTACCAACTGATAAACTCAGTTTATCTGAGAAAAACAGAGTTTATCTGGTTTTTACACAAAGTGCTTGCCATATACGCGCGCTGCATGAAATAGTCGTCACACTACATATCTCGCCATGACGACATATACTTTTTTGGAAGTCGACTTGGTGAGATAATTTATGTCGCTATTACGAGATGAACTTTTTTTGTGAAGTCGACTTGGCAAGATAATACATGTCGCCATGACGACATGAACTTTTTGTGAAGTCGACTTGGCAAGATAATTTATTTCGCCATGTCGACATTACTTTTTGGGAAGTCGACTTGGTAAGATAATATAAGTCGCCATGACGACATGTATTTTTTTAGAAGTCGACTTGGTAAGATAACTTATGTCGCCATGACGACATGAACTTTTTGTGAAGTCGACTTGGCAAGATAATTTATTTCGCCATGTCGACTAATAAAAGTTGATAAGTCGACATGGTAGGTTAAATATCTTTACATGTCGACATGATATGGATATTAAGTCGATTTGACAGGATGAAATATCTCGTCATGTCGTCAAGTAGAATGGCACTTTAACGCTTCCGTAGATGTTGGTTATTTACGAGAACAAGCAATTAGGGTCCCGGCGAAGTGATGATGAAATATGAAGAAAAATAAATAACAGTCAGTCCTCAAATAAGAGTTCGTGATACAGAGAAATTGAAGCTAGAGAAAAAGAATCTGACATTAGTAAAAGAGAACAATAAATTTGACATTCAGCAATTCTGAGGAGATATTTAAAACAAACATGTTAACCATTTTCAGATAAAGATAGGCTTAAGAACTTTTTTTAATCAGTGTTTAAGTCACATCAACTCTCGCTTAGACCAAAACAAAAAAAAACTATATTTTTTCAGCTGAAATCGATTATGCATTTTTCTCCCCAAACGTCCTCATAACGATATCCTTATTATATTATTTGACAGGTGTGGGGGGAAGGGGGGGGGGGTGATCAGACTTTTCAAATATGTTATATATATGTATTGTTGTCGGTTGGGATATTGTGAGGGTTAAGCGCACGGGTGGCCAAGCCGCGGCCCGCGAGCTTTTCTGGTGCGGCCCGCGGAGCATTAGTGATAATAAAAATGGCTCATAAATGAAATGCGGCCCGCATAGCAGCGATGAAATAGGGTAAAGCATTTACAAACAGCTATCTCTATTTCCATAATTTGTTCCCATCATTCAAAACATATTGAATCGTTACGTGGTTGATACAAAACTCTTAAGATTTCCTCTCATTACATTACATTAACGACATTAACACCCGGGGGGGGGTATTCACATAGGGTGTACCGCTCTAATAGGTGACTTTGTCACAAAAAAATCCCTAAACATGGGTCCCACTTCTAACAAAAATACCATTTAAAATGGGTCCGTTTTGTCAAAATTTTCGGGCGTTTGCCATGCAAACACCCCCAAAACACCCGAAAATTGTGGGAAATTTATCTTTTTTCGAGAAAAATGACCCCTAATAACGGGTAGGGGTTTCGAGGCTTGAGCGGCACACCCCCGTCCAAGCCAAATCTGAGTATCCCCGGGCATTAACATCACTTGCCGTGTTAATTTCATTTTATACATATACAAATTAATGTTGTGAATCGAGAAATATGTTTGAAATGCCATACTTGTCTTGAAACTTGCAGCCCTTTTCTCCCGCCGTTTTTTTTCTTCACTGATTTTGTTGTTTGCTTGTTTGTTTTTGAAAAATTGCAGGTGTGTACACGTATTGCATGAGTATTTATTTATTTATTTATTTATTTATTTATTTTTTTTTTTTGGGGGGGGGGAGAAGACTACCTATGGCCCGCCAAGTAATGTCAATCGTTAGCTGTGGCCCGCGAACTTTAAAAGGTTGGCCATCCGTGCTCTAAATAATACTGGAGAAAAGATTTTTTTTTTATTTTTTTTTAGGGGGGGGGGGGTGGATGCAACTTTAGTCCTGTATAAAAATTGAATAAGAAAATAAAAATAAAAAACCTACAAATTGATAAGCCTGCATGCTGTTGCACTTCTAAATAATGATTAATACTTGATTGATGCAGACACCAGCGCTTTCATTTTCTTACCCCCCCCCCCCAACATTCACTATTCGTCTTTTTTCTTCAATCCTTTCTTTCCCTTCACTTCTCTCTTTATTGTCACCACTTCCTATGATTTTAGTGCTGAATAATAATAATAATAATAACATGAATAATAATAATAATAATAATAATAACAATAACAATAAATACTGATAATAATAGGAGTGATATTGACAGTGATAATGTTAATGTTATAAACAAATTATAATTTAGACAAAATGCCAACAGATGAACAATGCTATCAAAAAGTGATTTTTTTTTTCTTTCTTGCTGTTTTCCTAAAATTTGACCTTGTATAAGTAATTGTCAACATAAATAATAAATAATACTTAATAGGGTTAACCTTATAATTATTGATTGCCCGTATTTAGATTATAAAAGATATTAGACATAAACTAGTACCATAATTGTCCACTTGAACAGTTGAACAATCACCAAATCCCGTCCTGGCCCATCTCCCGTCTTCCCTTTCTCAATAGATGTTACCGTTTGCACTTTTGGACGTCAACATATTATTTCAAAGTAACCGCTTCCGAAATAATATATCAATCGGAGGGAAGATGAAAACCCTTGTTATGCTTATGCCTGTTTGCATAAACTATACCGACAAAATGTATGTCAATGCACAGGCGTTTTCGTTGTCTTGTATAGTTCTTCAATGATCCATGACAAGGTGCTTCAAACTCTTACAACAACCAACTTAAAGCTTCATAAACACGATTGATTTTTTTTTTGAAAATCAGCCTATGGCCTCCCGTGTCATCTACTGAAAAGAACAACGACATGTACTCCGAACAGGATTTCAATAAGCATTACAACGGGGTAGTGAAATAGCACTTGAGTTGATTTATCGAAAGACTTTGCGATCATGTTGAATACAATTTCGCCGATTTGGTTGACCTGCAGAGGGAATAGTAATTATGTGAAAGTGTGGGTAGCGGGCAGAGAGCACGTGAACATGACCCCACTTTCGCCCTTAAAGGGATAGTTGAGTTCTGTTGCAGAGGGCGCTACACAACATATTTGTTTGTGAGATAGTGAAAAACTGAGTGTCAAATTTAAAAGAACATAGTATTTAAATGACAAAATCATCTTTGTTTGATCAAAATCGATTCAGAGACGGCTGAAATATAACGATTTCTAATACTTGTGTATACCACCACAAATATTAGATATTTTGACAAATTTGAAAAAACCGTTGAAAAAAACGAAATGACGCCTTTTACGTCGTATTTCAGCCAATTACCCAATTACCTGGCGATATCCTTTTTAATAATGCAAAATTAGTTTGTGTTGATTGCACAAAATTCCTCGGGTTACTTGTATAATTCATTTGTTCTATTAAATATTGTATTACTGTATGGTTTATATATGTCATTTAATTTGTGGATATTTGAGTGGAAAATAAATAAAAATCAAATCAAATCAAATCAAATGCTGATGTTGGCTTTTTTGTTGGCATTTTCGTGTTGCTTATATTACCCACAATTAGCCTGCTCATGTATTGTTATTTTTAATTAAATACTTAATTAACGGTGACCGTGTTTTTTTGAAAGTGGAGCTGAATTGGTATGATCGTATTGGCTAAATTTCACACATTTTGGGGTATAAAATTACCTTCATAGCAATTTTAGGTTCCAAAAGGGCACTATAAATGTCATAGATAAGAGTAAGAGCAATAACCATGCACTTTGAAGGCATTTGCGGTCTGAAAACAGAACTCAACTATCCCTTTAAAGGTTACATTCCAGGGTCTGTCGCTAGACCTTTTTCAGTGGGTGGGGGGGGGGGGTGTAGAGGCCATCGATTACCCATAACACTAGCCACCAATTACCGACATATACATTAATGCCAATGTGCCAATGTCTACAAATTTAACCCTTTATAAATAATAATTTTCCTACGAATTATCTATACATGCGCATGCGTACATGGTCATTTTCCGTCAAGACTAGTCAGCATCGTAGCTATATACAAAAATGTGCAACCCCAATGTGCAAATATTTGCTGTGGCGTGATCGGAAAAAGCGCTGAACTTGTGCACAAATCTCTTGCTGATATCATAGTAAGGTTGACAGTGACAATTGACGATGATTTTTAATGATTGCTGGTAAAACTTCGATAAAATACAAGTATTATAGTAGTAGTCTCTCCCGAAGTCGTCACCGCGAATAAAAAGTCACAGTTCGTAGAAAGAAAAAAAAATTCGCCGACCGACATTATCGTCTCACCGAATACCGACATAGCTGATCCGACACAGCAACCTATCTATGCATATCTTTCTTTCTCCCTCGACGAGATGACTCCACCCAACAGACCCCCCCCCCCACTCTCTCTCTCTCTCTCTCCCTCTCTCTCAGTCTCTTACCTCACCCCTCTTCTCTCATGCTCTTAGCCACCCACTCTCTCCTCTCTTTCATTCACCCGTTTCTTTTTGTTTCATTTTCATTTTTTTCCTTTCCTCCTTTTTCTTTCTTTGTTTTCTTTCTTTTCATTCTTTTCTTGCTTAGTTTCTTTTCTTTTCCGTTTTTTCCTCTCCTTTCTATTCCCCCCCCCCCTCTTTCTTTCTTCTCTTCTTTTTCCTTTCTTTTCCCTCCCCCTTTTCTCATTTCCCGACGACAGCGCAATTTTACCGACAATATCCTGATAGGTGGGGGTGTCGCACCCCACACCCCACCAGCCCCGCCCCCTTTTCTAACAACGCCCCTTGTCTGCAGACAAAGACTCTAATTTGACATTAATTTCTAAAGCCTTGAGCAGAGTCTAGCTCTGTCGGTCTCAGGCCGTGTCAAACACTCGAACTAAACGTAGTGCAGTATAACTGTCCAGTGGCCGGGTGTCAAATCACTGAATATCCCTCAGAGGCAGATGATAAATATAGGGATGAAAAATTATCGCTCCTGATTTGGTCAAATTAATATCAGACAGAAAAACAAATACGCGGCATATATGTGAAATTGTTTTGGGGGAATCAAGATGGCGGATGCCGTACTGCCTTCGGCGTCTTGCGTCAATAGCCAATCAGCGTGCAGCGATCAACCGCGCCCATTCTATGTAGATCAGTTTGTCAAATCCTTGGCCCCTGTCAGCCTATAGTCTCAAAGTGCAGACACTGTTACGCAAAACGAAGAACAAGGGTTCGTTCTTGCAAACTACCCCCCCCCCCGAAAACCTGGTTCTAAATGTGATTATCATTATGCTACGTAACTATCTCTGTTGTTGATTGTTTTTTCTGTAGATCTATATCTACACCATGCTGTATGAATCATCAGTTGCGTAATACATGCAATTAGCTTCAGGTCGGAAAATGATCAATGTACGAGGAAACTCTAATTACTCTGCTTTCATTTTTTTAAATTGTAAAAATCGCAGTATGAAGTACTTTACAGTTGAGTACATTGTCCAAAGCTACATGATGAGACACGGGGGTACGTGCCTTTCCGATATCTTATCATTAATGGAAGAGGCACCCGGCCTGCATCATGCATGGTCATGACCATCTTTTATTCTCATCGGAGTTTCTGTGAGTCAAAACGGCAATGCGCTCTCTTGATGTCACCTTAAATGTCATTAAATTCCCTTTTTTATCTAAAATATATATTTTCTTCATGCTTATATGTCGATCATATACCACAGATAACATGTTCTTTCATGCACCACTATTATGTGGGCTTACTATTCCATTAACATTCAGAGAAATGGAGATTTGGGGTCATTCTGTCATCATTCAGATCAGTGGTCAATTTTGAGGGGATGACATCACAATTTCTGACCGCTTTGCCAATCATGTTTCACTTATTTGTTGTCCGAATTTTCTCAAACTGTCACTGCATTGTTTCTCTAATTTTTCTGTTTCTATTAAAACCAATTTAATGTCAAGGTGGACTTCCCCTTTATCTCAGCCGAAACATCCCCTGTCAAGCATGTGGCGCCATAGCATGTGACACGTGTGATTCCGTCACAAAAATCACTTCAAATGAGTGGTTTTGTCCCGGAGTTTTGTCACAAAAGCAATCTCACATTTTGTCACGAAAATCCCCGGCGAAAATCGCCGCGAAAATCAATCTTAAAGGTACTATGTCCCATTTGCAGGCCCAAAAAATGAAAAAGTCAAATTCCAACTGCATTTGAAAGATAATACTAATTTAGAACTTCCCTAAAAAAGGTAGGGCTTGAAAATGTCTTCAAGTAGGAAAATAATGACTATTAGTTGTCAAATCGACTTTAGGGCTATAGAGCCCAAAAGTAATAGTCTTGATTTTCAGACAATTGTACCGAATGGTCATACGTTTTATGCTGCGCAAAGATTCAATCAGTTTAATCTTGGCCATCACAAGAAGTGGGTTATTGATGTAGACAAATGCTCATGTACCCTATACAACTCTTTTCATGTATGTTATTACCAAAGAAGAAAAAAGGCCAGTCAGTCACCAATAGTGTCTGACAGTGAAGTCTAGCAAGTAAACAGGTTTCCTTGCATAATTTAAATATGAGGACACTGCTAACGTTTAAATTTCACAGATAGGACATACATGACATATTCATAATTCCTGCAAAGTTCTAAAGAATTTGAGGTTAGCTGCAAAAGGGACATAGTATCTTTAAAGTATGATTTTGTGACGAAATCTATCTATATAATTATGAGTAATGCAGTGTGCGTACATCGTCAAACGACCAGGTCACACAGCATATATTATATTCAATTTAAGCAAGGTTGATTCAACCAGGAGATTACAAAAATAACAAGAAGAGAGTCGCAATCATCAGTTCTGCAACCAGCGATCAGCATCACTTTGGTATATATAGACGCGCGCACTAACGGTCTCGCAGAATGCATTGTGATCTAAAATCATGCACAATGCATTGTGATCTACAGTCATGACAATCGTGTTTGGGTAAGCAGACGATGAGCTTGACGGCGCCCGCCGTGGACAAACGCTCGTCGAAATGGATAAGCACGTAATATTTAAAAGGAAAGAAAGAGAAAATAATATGGGTCACAATTCCCTTATCGCTGTATCTATAGTGAGCTAGCCTACCAGTGCACCACCCTGGTCCGTTTAACCTTCGCTCCAGATTGCTTGTTTTTAATATTTTCCCTGCTGCTTGAGCTGCTTCATGACCATCGATCCTGCTGGACATAGTTATTTGCTAGTGTAGTGCAGTGCATTTCTCGGACACACAACAACAGCTCGCCAGCTTGCAGTATACTATGGCTTGCACTTGCAGCTGGTGGGAGAGGCTCTCCTGCCCAGCCATCCTGCCGGATAGGTACCGGCGACGGTGGAAATGGATTGTGACAGTTTCTCTAGCCGTTGTTTACTTCGTATCGTGGGGAAATATTCATAGTTATCCATTGCTATTTGGTCCCTTGCAGGAGGAATTTAAAACGTCAGCTATCGAAACGGGTAAGTTGATTTAGATCTACTTGAAGAGTTGAAAGTGACAAAGGTTATACCAAGGATATGTGAGTTTAACTCACATATCCCTGGTTATACATCATCAGTCATTGTTTTCATTTTTTCCATTCTCATAACACATGATTAAAAAAATGTTACACGCTGTGGTCAAATTTAGGAAACATAGAATTAATGCCGATTTCCAAAATAATTTATGTAGGCCTAGATGCTCATTCAATTGCAGATGAGTCAAGTAAAGGCATGATAAATAATTATGGTTCGCCTAAATTCAAGAGTCCATAATAATTATGCATGGACTTCATGGTATGTTTCGATTCACGTTTCATAAACCAACTTCTAAAACCAAAACAAATACGTTTGTTATCCCTCTGGTCAAGACGATCATTTTTGATCAATAATTAAACGTTACTTGACAAAGGCAGATTACTTGTTCGGAAATCCTTGTTTTGTTTACGACGCTATCATGCACGGTGAACCAGTCATGAGGAGGCTTGCCTCAATATAGTCTTCAAGCTCAGAATCTATTCAACATAATTATGTGGAAGCCAACATAAACATACATGTAAACCTGCTTCGATTGCCCGCCTAATAAGTCCTTTTTGGATGGACCAACCTACTTCCTAGAGTGTTGGGGCTTCTGAAGGCAACAGTAATATCCTTGTCTTGGAATGCTTGTTTCAAGCACGAGGATATAGTGTTAACAAAAGGAAGGACTACTCTGTTAGCTTTTTCCTTTTCCTTTTTCTGGGGGAGGGTCTTAGGTCTTATTTTGTCCTTGTTTACCTTGTCCTTGTTTCCTTGTCATTCTACACCTCCAGTACACCTTTACGACGTCTTTTGGAGGAATCGTACCAATATAACATGAACTAAAAGCTACTGTATGTATTTTCGTTTGTCTGACTTGCAGATGAGGTTAGCCCTGGTTCAGGCTGGTTAGTGCTCAACAATAAATGAAATATGAATCTATTCAATAAGGCACTAGGTCATGAATGGCAAATGTATAGATGAATGACTTTCTGCCAAGTTTGTAGCTATATGTTCGATCGTCGTCGATTTTTAACTTTGTCAACAAAAACTCCTGAATACTTTCCAATGCTACATCATTTAAATGCTATATATGGATGGCCAAGGTATATTTAATATCACAGATGTTGTACTATTTGATTTTGAGTATACTGATGCAATGTATGACAAAACGAATGATTTGTATCATTTTAGTCCACCGTTGCTAAGCAAGTTTCAAAATTCAGAAACAGTAAAAAATAATGTACATGCGTTCAGCTTGAATTAGCTATAGAAGCCATTTATACAAAATGTTAATCACAGCCTGGCATCGCATGAGTTCAGGTGTATAGGCGTACTAGCTGCACCAGTGATTAATATTTTGTGTTGAGGCCGGTCTGAATTCCCGCTGTATGCATGTGAGCTATGTGTAACTGGTAGTAGTAGTACACTCTTATTTCCACGGAGTCAAATTTCACTCTGAATGGCGTCAGCTGGGAGTCAACTCTATTCCTAGTTAAACTGACACGGAAAAGGAGTCATCTTGACTCTGAGTTGAGTCAATTCTCAGCTGATGCCACACAATCCGAGTCAAATTGATTCGGAATCCGTGTCACTTTAACTAGGAATAGAGTTGACTCCCAGCTGACGCCATTTAGAGTGAAATTTGACTTCGTGGAAATAAGAGTGTAGTAGTAGTAGTATAGTAGCGTTGTATAGTAGCGAATAGTAATTAGTAAACAAAAGGAGGCGGGCAGGGACGAGAAACTCGCAAGTTTTTTGGCCTTAATATCATTTCCTATTAACAAAATAAAATAAAAAGATAAAAATAACAACACTGTTAACTCTGTTTAGACTTTAGGCAAGTTAACTCTATATTGTATTCACGATGTTTCCCCAACTGCCTAGTTTGCATTCAAGTTAGAGTCTGCGCTTACAGACTAACTGACTGCCCTGGATCATTATGGATCAGCGGCTGTTTATGAAATTAGATATGATTTCACCGAGATCCCAGCGAAATACTAGTAATTATATATACTACATACCGTTGATAGAATTTGAATATTATGCTGGTTGTTAATACAGACTTACTGTAGAATTATGTATCCTACGATTCCTGCCTGTATAGCCCTACCTTACAGGCTTTGCTAAACGTATACCTTGTTTCTCGATGATTGTACTGCTCTGGATGATGGTGCCCACCCTTAGCTTCTCCACCGTGAATGTGAAAAGAAAAAGAATGGGGAGGGGGAGGATACAATATTGTTTGGGTATAATTAAGTTTAACCTCCTATGTATAGTGCAAGGTGTTTAATCCTACTGAGTATTTACTATTTAGCCTTAACGTGTGCATGATATTTCCTATAATACGTGTTTACAACAAACAAATATCCGAATAAAATGCTGTGGATGAAAAGTATTGAAGAGCGTCGAAACGCATTTAATGCACAAGCACGAGCTTATCTCGAAACGTATTAAAAACAGACATTTCTATAGTCTTGTTTTATTATGAATCAAGCAACATTACTGTACGATTAGGTTCGTATTCACCTCTTTACCTGTCTTCCTTATGAGTATTATACCTCTGGCTCTCTTTGTTTTTGTATAAAAAAATGAAGTGGTTCACCGCTCAGGGAATCTGGTAAAATAATGAGTGACTAAAATCACTAAATTTCATTTTGAAGTATGGCAAACCAACCGAACAGAAAGCAGCCCTAGATCGCCGTTCCGTTTTCCCTCTCGTTAGGTGCCTACGTGATAAGGGTGGACGTTTTCTACGTTCATGTTTTAGAAAGCGAAATACGAAATAGATCATAGAAATGGTGACTGAACTGAAGGGAAATTGCCCCTCGGTGTCGAAACAAAAATACAACAAGATCTTGGATTTTCAATATACTTTCTTAAAACATATCGATAAGGCATGCACAATTTGCTTGGTTTTATCCAGAAACTCTTTGTGAATCAGCATCTCAGAAGTCAGAACCAACAGAATACAAAGAATCGAGATTCTTAAGACCTGGATGGAAATATTATTCTGACATATTTATGTTATAATGATTGTGTTCGTTAGTTTGTAATGAGTTTGCTCACTTTGCTGTATGTCTGTTTGTCGGGTTGTGGGGCTTTTCTAACAAATCATAATCTATGAATCCTGGTTGTAATTTGTAAATATGAACTGAATAATTGCTCCAATTTATTACTTGGCAATGTTTTTCCAGATTTTACGCTTGACCATTTGTACGTTTTATTTTTTTATTGATATTGTTAACTTAAATTGTTTTTATAAAATAAACGTGGAACTTAACGGATATCAATAATACCAAGACTATCAAATTCAATGTCAGGATTGCGTGGAACAGTTTGTCATACATGTACATGTACATGTATAGTTTCCTTTCTTCTCCCTTCTTGCATATTTCTTTTTTTCCTTATGTTTGTTTTGTATGATTGCTTTTTTGATGTTGTGATGTACAATGTATGTAAATATATGCATGAAGATGATTGAGTAAACATGTGCTCGTGTTTGTGTATTGAAGAATGACATGCGTACATGACTTGTGTGTGTATGTGTGTATAGAAGGGGGAGCTTTAAAAAAGGTTGAAAGATACTATGTCCCTTTTGCGGCCAACATCAAATTCTGTAGAACTTTGCAGGAATTATGAGTATGTCATGTATGTCCTATCTGTAAAAGTTAAACGTTTAGCAGTGTCCTATAGTATTAAAATTATGCAAGGAAATCCGTTTACCTTCTAGACTTCACTGTCAGACACTATTGGGTGACTGACTGACATCTTTTTTTCTTTGGTAATAACATGCATGCATAAAATGAGCTGTAACAGGTACATGAGCATTTGTCTACATCAATAACCCACTACTTGTAATGGCCAAAATTAAACTGATTGAATCTTTGTGCAGCACAAAACGAACGACCATTCGGCTAAAGGGTCTGAAAATCAGACTATTACTTAGGTGATTGCAATCACACAAGTCGATTCGACAACTAATGGTCGTTATTTTCCCACTAAAAGCCATTTGCAAGCCCTTTCGTTTTGAGGGAAGTTCTAAATTAGTATTGTCTTTCAAATGCCGTTGGAATTTAACCTTTTCATTTTGTTGGAAACTTAATAGAACAGGTGGGGCCATGGAGTACTTTTTAGAGTGGGAGGGGTAGGTGCTGAGCATGTTCATGATACTGGTGTACAGCTGTAGAGTTGAGGGGGGGGGGGGGGGTAATCTCGCTGGTCGTAAGGACCGCTTTTCTTAAAGGGATCGTTTAACAATGTAAAATCTGAAATGCACGGCCCTACGTGTTATCAGTGTCTGTGATATGGTGTTATATTTAAGCCCTAAAAAAACTACGCTTCAAAATGATCAAGAAGTGCCTCAAAAAAGTCAAAACCTTTGAGTGACTGGTTTTACCATATTCGTTTTACCCAATAGACTGTAGTGTTATGAAAACCGTTTGGCAAACGCAAAATTTGATTTCGATTTTCAATCATAAATATCTTGATAATCAGATACTGTACGTGTTGGCGATCGGCTTGTAAAAGTCATGGGGTTCCTGACTGACCTAAAGGATTATAGTTATCATTGCAGCATGAGCTAAATCAAGGATCTTTTTAAAGAATCTAAGACAAAGTTACCGGATCCATTTAAGGACCGCTATTCATAACGTGGAACTTCCTATACTCTTGGAGGACCGCTATTTATAAAACGAAAGGGGGGGGGGGGTCTCTAATCGTAAAGGCGTGAGGACCGCTATTCATAATACGAAATGAGGGTCGCTATTCATAATACTAGAAGGGGGTGAATAGCGACCCTCTTATCGTATTGTGAATAGGGACCCCAATGGATAACGACTCTGATTGTGTATAATGAATAGGGACCTTCTTCTCATTTTATGAAAAGGGACCCCTTCTTCGATGATGATTAGCGGTCCTCATGAATAATGACCCTTTTGCTCAAATTATGAATAGCGGTCTTTAAGAAAAGTGGTCCTTACGAATATGAATAGCTAGCGGACCCCGTTGAAGGCGGACTCAGAACAGAAAGTTTGTGTTATATATTGAAACTGAAAGTCATTGATTCTGATTGTACAAAGGCAGATGTTATTATTCCATCTAGTATAAGGTAGGGATTTGTATTTAGATATGCATTGGATAAGTAGGCCTATGATGCAATTTTATAAGTTTACGGAATTGGACTCATGATTAGTTTAACAAGTTTCTCAGCATGATATTGATGAGGCTGCTAGCCTCCTAAGACATGACTGTTTATGTTAATGCAGTTAGACGTGTATTTACTCTAAGGTTGTTAAAGTATAATTAGAAAAAGAATAAGCATTACAATTCTGATTCTAGTCGTAGGGCTGCACTATACATATTAAATGATAAGGATAAATAGTAAATGAGCAAGAAAATATAAAGAAGAAGTGGTTGTAAGAGGAATATTATATACAAATTTCTTCATAGGAAGAGGAGGAGTTACTATAAAGATTTGCATAATAATTTACGATCATGACGACATGTCCTGAGGATTATTAGAAGATCTTAAATGTGTAAAGTAAGGCAAAAGAGTACACTTCAAAAGTTTCATTAAATGCTTTAATATGTTGAAAACTTTCAAGGTTTTAGCACTGACCATACCAAGAGGTCTGAGGAAAGATTTGTTCAAGTCATTAATGATGAGCTGAATAGAGAAATTCAAGGAAATGAAGTCATAAAGTAAACTAAGAGCTAGAATATTATCAAAACCATTGGTATAGATTTGATTATGAAGGAGCTATTGAAATCTAGCTCAGCGATTTTGATTAGGTTGATTGTTCGTCTATTTAAAGAGAAGGTTGAGTTCTGGGAAGAGGTGAACAATAATTTGTGAGCGTTATCATTCTCATTATGCAAGTGTGGAAGAACATCAGCTAAGACATGTTCCCTGAAAAGCATGGCTCTTCAAATGCCTTCATATTCTAAATATGTCATGTAACATCGTAAAAATCCATGGTAGGATTTTTACGCCACATGTTCGTGTAGTCCCATATATACATCTTTCTGTGCACAGTGTTTGTAACTTTACCAAGACTTGGCCAAATTTCTTATCATTTTGATGATTCCAGAACCTTGCAATACACACAAAGTCTTATATGCTAGATGATCAACCTTTTCTGTTGGATTCCACACCGTTTCTTTCACAATGCAATCGCATGACCAGAACTCAACTTCATCTTTAATTTCATTCTTTCATATTTATTATCAAATCTGAATTTCGGAGCTAGCACTTACTTTGGCAGTGTTTAGTCACCCTATTTGCTGTGTACAAAAATAATGAGGGCTTCAATTTTCAATAATGGAGAGAAACCAAAGTCTTTTGATCTGATATTTTGCACATAATTTCATAAAATCATCTTGCTGCTAGCCTGCTACAGATAAACGTTGAGATATTGTTGAGGGCTTGCAAATCGTTGACACTCTCATTGAAACGTCTTCTTGAGTAGACTAGTTGAAGGACGGGTACGCACTCGCATATACATGGAATTTATTTGTCTATGGGGCGTGTACCACTGATGTCTACACTTCGAGTTCAGTGGTATCCAATTGTATTTGCTACAAGGTAGGGCAATATTATAGCTCGTCCTACCTAACAACACGTAATGTGAAATACGAGTGTCACAGGGCTTTACAACGCCATAATTTTTTTAATGAACGCATTTATAGATATTTGTGAACAATGTTATTTGCATTTTCTTTGTGGAGAGCATCCTAATAAGTAATAATGGCTATATTATGGCTATTGATACGTTCTCAGCGCCTCATCGGACTCATTGATCCCAGTAAATATTAGACTTTCTGATGGTGACGTAAATACTCCCTTAATTTATTCAACCTTAATTCAACGGCTCTTGTTCACTCGACGGATATATTCTACGGCGGACTCACGGAGCGATTTGTTTACAATTCCTCTGTCACACCAGACCGACTACAAACGATGGCCCAGCAGTAGAGCAGTGGTCTCGTAACCTGGAGGTCCCGGGTTCGAAACCGAGTCGATGCACTAGTGCCCTATATGGTAAGGCATTAATCCTCGTTAGCTGTCGGTCGGTCGGTCACCTGATACTGATAGCTTACTTACACCATGGAGATAAATCTCCATGCTTACACGTATACAGATGTTTTCTTAGCCGTCTGGTAAAATAAACTATCAACCCAATTACATCTCCATAAAATGGTCTTAAGTCGGTTGGTTTTGGAGTCGATCTGAGTCGGTTTTGCGGTGTGGTATTAAGTGCTGGAGAAAAAAAATGTATTCGTCCTTGCAACCAAGAACAAGAACACCCACAGCCTAATTTCAAGACTAGCGTAAGACCCCAGAAACACCAACGAGACCGACACCAGACCGAAAAGCAAATCGGTCGGATTGGAGTCGGTCTCAAGTCAAGTTCAGAATGTTACAACTAGATGTATTTGTAAACCGATAAACTGCATGTGCGAAGATGAACATATAGGGATGAATGGGTTCAACTACTGTAAAAGTACATTCTATAAAAGAAATTAAAAAACATGAAAATTGTTATTTTTTAATAATGATAACAATGTTTTATTTACCCAGGGTAGCCACTTCAGTTATGAAACTGCTCTTCCAGCGGGCCCTGCATAACATAATATGTTACTCTTACCCTTCTCCAATCTAATATGCTGAGCGCCTAGCTAGAAGGAAGAAGGTCACATTGTTATAAATCTTTGGTATGACTCGGCCGGGGATCGAACACATGAGGCGGGCGCTCTAACCATTGAGCCACCATGCCCGTATAGTGTTTACATGCCGTTTTACAGTATAGTTGGCTTCAAGAGTTAAGCTTAGGCCTATTTCCAATATGAAAGGGATATTTTCCCACTAATAGGACTATTATAATTTACAACGAAATCCTAAATTCGAATTTTACGATTAATATCTTTACAATATTAAAAACTTCCGCGCACTTTGATAAATCAATGACCCTTGACGTCCTTTATCATGTGAGCAATCATTATGTGAATTGTTCAAGGATACAGTTAGCATAATAATACGCTGTCAAAGCATACGGGCATATCCACGTGAAATATCCTAGGAGTATTATTTTAACTTTTAATTTGGCATTCCAAGTATACAATAAAGTGAAGACTCACATGAGATAATAAAGTAAAACCTAAGATTCATCGACCCCTGTTGCGATTCCCGAATTTCACTTGAGGGGAAAAAAAGGGATTGTGAAATTTCTATAAATTTGATTGTTATTAATTATTTGTAACTTTTGATTACAATTATATTATGATTGTTGAAACAGTTGACATTATTCGCACCTAGTAACGTCAAACAGGATTATTTTTGTATTTTGATCACACAGAAGTTTAAAGTTGCAAATATTTTGGAACGTTTCGATTCATTGAGATTGTCAGACTCCAACTTAAAGATAAACTTGAGTTCTGGTAAAAAAAAAAAAAAATGAATTCTCACAGAATCAAACGAAACTTACACTGAAATAAATGACATGTGCCAAACAATTTTGTAAGAAATTATGTACTGGCTGAGTAATGAGCAAAGAAAGATAAAGAAATCAAGGTTGTACTAGCCCCGACACCATTAATAGTCCCATATACATCTTTTTTTGTGTACAGTGCAGGGGCGTAAATCCGTACCAAGGAGTGGGGGGGATGATCGGCGATAGCCATCACATACTAGCACGAGCACACGCCCACACCAATTTACGCAAGCGCCCACGATCGCGCACGCACAAACACACAACACACACACACACACACCAATACACGCACGCACACCCGAACAAACAACAAAACATGTACATGAATTTGTCATGCATACATACATATCATAAAGTAAAAGAATTGGACATATTTCGAAATACTGACAGCTGCAAACTGTAATGTTTTATGATAATGAACTTCGAAATAAGACGACACACTTTCAAGTGTAACATAAAGATTGAGTATTTCCAGGCGTGTAGCCAGAGTTTGATGTTTTTTTTTTTTTTTTGGGGGGGGGGGGGGGCACATACATGTAATCGATCGAGGTAAAAAAAAGGGGTCTACAAAATTTCAACCAATCCTGTTTTTAGGGGGGGCACGTGCCCCCCCCCCCCCCCCCCCCCGTGGCTACGCGCCTGAGTATTTCTCTGTATAATAACTCTTTATTTTGAGTCCCATCACTTAGAAAATGATGTATAATGGTCAGGGGCGTCGCTAGACCTTTTTTAGTGGGAGGGTGTAGAGGCCAGCGATTACCAACAAAACTAGCCCCCAATTACCGACAAAATTAAATGTCCCAATGTTTACAAATTTAACCCTATATACCCGGGGCCGAAGGCTAAATTGTTTTTCCTACGGACTATCTATAGTACTTGCGTATGCGCAGATGTTCATTTTCCTCGACGACATAAATATACGAATTATTTCGTCAACTTTATAGTCAGCATCATAGCTATATATTTTAATGCAGGCGCGGAGCTAGAATCTCATTTTAGGGAGGGGCGGTAGTGAGTAGGCGAATCACTAAAGAGCGCGCAAAGCGCGCTCATTAGGGGGGTGTGGGTGATTGGCCTACCGCGCGAAGCTTAGAAGCTTAGACGTTTCCTTAAAGTATTAGGAAAAGAAGACGGTTTATTGTACCGTTCTCGACTGTTAATCCTTGTCTCAATTCAGTCCCTCCCGCGCGAAAGTTTTGGCGTTTCATTAAATTATTAGAGAAAATAGACAATTCGTTGAACCGTGCTCGACTCTTAATCCTTGTCTGAAGTCAGTTTACCCCTCCCGCGCAAAGCGCGGAAGTTTTGACGTTTCATTAAATTATTAGAGAAGCAGACGATTCGTTGTACCGTTTTCGACTCTTAATAAGCTCTATTTATCTGAATTCAGTTTCCCCCTCTCCCGCGAAGCGCGGAAGCTTAGAAGTTTGATTTAATTATTATAGAAAAAAGACGATTCGTTGCACCGTTCTCGAATCTTAATAAGCCCTATTTATCTGAATTCAGTTTCCCCCTCTCGCGCGAAGCGCGGAAGCTTTGACGTGTCCTTAAATTATTAGAGAAAGCAGACGATTCGATGTACCGTTTTCGACTCTTAAAGGCCCACTGCACTACTTGTAGCTACTTGCGCCCTCTATATAAGAAACAATGCCTAATCGGTGACCATTGGTCCCCCATGATCCTCTTTTTCTTATGTTAACTGAGAGCTGAGTTGATGAGATAACCACCTGTCCAGTGACCTTGCAGGGCAGTCTAATCCCTCCTGTAAACTATGGCAGATAAGCTTTAATAAGCCCTATTTATCTGAATTCAGTTCCCCCCTCTCGCGCAAAGCGCGGAAGCCTTGACGTTTCCTTAAATTATCAGAGAAAGCAGACGATTCGTTGCACCGTTTTCGACTCTTATTAAGCCCTATTTTATCTGAAATTAATTCAATTCATTCAATATAAACAACAAATTAATTCATTCATAGACCTACACAAACATCACATGCATTGCATCCCCTCGTCCCTTAAGTTTTAGGTGTGAACAAATGACAACCACCGAGTAGGACTTGGGCAATGCAACAGTTACCGTATTATGTATCACTCTCAATCAGATGCGTTCACAGTTTTCACACCTCTTAAAAAATGTATCTGGAATTCATATAATGATACATGTACTGTGTGTTTATTAATTAAATCTAATGAATTCTTTAATTTCCTCAGCCAAATCCTTTCTCAAATATGAAAAATAATAAGAATGTGTACAGGCTAACCTTGAAATAACTGAAGCGACAAACGGCCACTGTAAGTCTTGAACACGCCAGGTCTGAAACTTCAGTCTTCATTCCCATCCCCCCCCCCCCCCCCCCACACACACACTCCGGGGTCGGAGGGACCGCATGCGCGTTCCTAAAATCTCCGGAAAAGGGGTACTTTTTCGCGCGACAAAATCCGGCCCAAGAATTGTAAAAAAAGGGGGTGTATTTGACTTTTCACCTGGAGATTTCTTTAAAAAGGGGGTGGTTTTTGTTCTCTCTCTCTTTGGACTCCTGAGAAATGTAAAAAGGGGGTTATAAAATATCTTGAATATCATAGAAAAAAATTGATCAAATCCCGGGATCAAATTCCTGAAATTCCTGCTAGTTTTGAAAGCTCATTCAGGATTATTTCATTTTGAAAAGTAAAAACATTGGCCCACAGTCCCCCTCGATCGACTAGAGCTCACCTGAAATTGGGGGGGGGGGGGGGTGGGTACATTTAGCAGTGTTCCGGATTTTTTTTGGGGGGGGTCTCCAAGGCAGGAAAAGCCAGCGAAAAGCCGGCGAAAGGGGGATTCAGAAATGTTGGCAGTCCTGAGATAGGGGGGGGGTGCTTTCAAAGGGAGGGAACGAGCATACGCGTACCCTAAATAACACTGAGTGGGGGGGGGGGGGGGAGCCGGGCATCTACTGTACATGATTGCACTTTTTAAGCGCTCGCGCGCTGGCGCACTTTACGTCTGGGCTATAATAATACCTTGCAAAATAACAAAATTATTCTGGAGTTTATGAAGTGCTTGTTCGCGCACGTCGCGCAACTACTCACAATGGTCGTGACATACTGTATACGTGTAGGCTATACAGTTATACATACATCAAAAATTAACTCATTTCTCATGCATTATGCTGAAATTGAAACAATCACATTTTTCCTCTTTTTTTTTGTAATCTCAGGGGGGGATATTTGTACAGGCTATCCCCCCTCCTTCAAGCGAGGGGGATGCATCCCCCCATACCCCCGGGATTTAATACAGTGCTTGTTGCTTTACCAAGACTGCGCCAAATTTATTATGATTTTGATGACTCCAGAACCTTGCAGTGCACACCAATTCTTACATGCTACATGATCAACTGTTTCTGATCCATTCCACATCTTTTCTTTCACAATGCAATCGCATTACCAGAACTCACCTTTATCTTTAAGGCTACCATTTCACTATAAAGAAACTCATTACAGGTAAAGGGAGGGGGGGTATTTTGACCCTAATCGCAGGACACAAAAGACAACATTACTCAAGATTAACACTATTTGATTTCAACCAAATCAAACCATAATTCAAGAAAACGCTTTGGGGCGATTCTGTATTTGTCCCATTTAGAGTACATTATGAAGCTTTTGAAGAAAAAGAATCCGCAGTGAAGATCTGTTTTATAGTACAGTAGTAGTAAAGTACTACAATCAAGGAGATGCACAAGATTAAAATCGTCATGACGATATGTCTTAGCAGACTCTCCCTGTGGAATGCCATACGTTTTACCTTTAATTATAAAGTAAACAAATACGCATGTACATGTATACGCAGTGCTGATTTCCGGGAAGTATTGAATATACTAAATAAAATGGTTTATGACCTGCTTGCGTATCTTTCTTGATTCTGTATAGGATTGTTCCAAAGTCTCGAAAGCTACAATGCAGAACTTGAACTAAGCTGAAATGTATATATCCTTTAGAACTGCTTCGGAGCAGAATGCAGATAATGTTTGTTTTTTTATTTTCGGTTCTACCCCGCTTTTGTGTTTTTTTTCTATTCACTCCAAGTTCATGGGTCGTGGTAGGCCTATTACTATTAGCTTTATTCTTATCAGTGTAAGCAATTGTGAAATACAGCCGTCTTATCATAGTTTGTTACCTGCAATACATAATTTATAGTAGTATTTCCCCAGACTTAATGCGCCCATAAAAAGGTCAATTTATTCTTTATTAGGAAATATAGTGTAGACATTGAATTCCTCATGATTGTACAATATATTGTGGTGTGAGGTGAAATGCCCTCTTCGTTAGCTCCGACACCTTTTTTCATATTGATTTGTATAGTGGTTTGATAGCTATGACGTGTTCAAGAGGGAAAATAAACGGCGACGGATGCTTAAAGGCACACTGTCCTACTTGTAGCTACTTGCTCCCTCTATATAGAAAACTTCCCAAATCGGTGCCTGTTGGTCCCCCATGATCCTCTTTTTCTTATGTTAAATGAGAGCTGAGTTAATGAGATAGCCACCTGTCGCAGTGACCTCGATGGCTCGCTGTGTGGTCTAATCCCTTCTAGCTGCAGTAGTAACGCCTACCTTTAAGTAATATGTTTACTTTTCTATTTGTTTTAAACTATCTTAGTGCACTGAAAGGCCAGTTTTAAAAAAAATATATAGATATATATATATTGATGCTGTTTTGATTTTCTAGCATATTTCGAAATGTCTTACGCAGTAATATCCCTGTGCGTCATCAGTTGTAGTCGTTTTTTCGAAAATGTTTTCGATCATGTTAAAGTTATTTTGTAAAAATTGTAGTTCACTAATCCTGAATACATTAATTGAGGATCTTTTATTGTCAGTTCCATTTTTTCCTTCCCATTTCTAGTGTAAAATTAATTTAAGGATATGCCTACATATTGTGCATGACATGTTTGAATCAAGGGGTTGATCCGGGGCCGCGGGGGTGGGGGGAGGCATTTGCCCCCAAGCAAAGCCGTTTATGTCCTTTTTTGTCTATTAGTATAACCTTTTTTTTTTTTTGGTTGTTGTTGAGATTTTATTTTTTGTTAAATATTTGTATGTAGATATTTAAAATGGTGCTATATTTGTTTTTCAATGGTATTGTTTTGATTTTTACTTTTGTATTAAAAAATATGCACGGAGTCGCTTAAAAGCAGTCTGTTTTGATTGATTGTGAGTTTTTACCGTAAATAAATAAATACAATACAATTTTCAAATCGTCCAATCGTATTGTGTGGTGTGCGCGAATTTTCAATAAACCTGTTAAACTAATTATTTGCATTCCTCTTGATTAAAAGTTCTTCCGACAAGTCAAAAGCTTGCCAGAGGCTGCTTACTGATATAGCAACAATAAATGAATGTAACAGTGGCGGATCCAGGAATTTCATGCCGGGGGGGGGGGGGCACACGGTTTGAAAGAGAACATATATATATATTTTTTTTTTAGTCCCCCAAAAAATCGCAACGACTCAGCCAGCCGCTGAATAAGCGGGGGGGGGGGGGGGGGGGGGGGGTAAGAGGACACTTTTTTTTTTGGGGGGGGTCGCAATTTTTTTTAATTTGACATTTTGCTCCGTTGGTATGGGTCACCTTTTTATGTCAGCCTTTGGCATTTAAAAAAAAAAAAAAAAAAAAGGCCGGGGAGGCACGTCCCTGCTTTTTTGCATTTTGGGCGAATTTAGGGCTGTTTTAAACATATTTTTGGGGAGGCGGGGGGGGGGGCACGTGCCCCCTGTGCCCCCCCCCCCCCCTGGATCCGCCACTGTGTAAAGTTAATGTAATCCTTTCAGATGCTATACGCTTAGCAAATAATTTTAGTAGTTGATAATCAAGGGGTTCTGTAGTGAATCGAAATACAATTCCATTGTAACAAGCGTATTGTCTCTATTCTTTCTTCCCTCTACAGGATGGGTGGGATCTGTCAACATTGGCCTTAACTGTTTAGCCAGCCCGCTAGCGGCTCTCTTGGAAAGAAAAATTGGCTTTCGCATGACAACAACTCTCGGGGTTCTCCTTTGCGCCGTCGGTGTTTTCTCGTCGTCGTTTGCGCCGCAACTCTTCATGCTGTACTTCACATACGGGACAATGTACGGCTTAGGTATCAACCTCTCCTTCCATGCCAGCCTGTGCCTCATGGTGCAGTACTTCCCGACCCAGGATTGTCGCAGGGCCACTTCAATTATCATGATCGGAGGAACCTCTGGTAAGTTTATAGGGGACAAGCCATGCATCGTCGTCGGGGAGACGTGCCGTAGAATGCACTTTCACTATTTACAAATGTACCTCGCATAGTGTATTTTTAATTTAAAATGAGAGGAGTATGTAAGCCGTCTCAGAGAGGAGCTGTCCCCCCCCCCCCAAAAAAAAAAAAAAAAAAAAAAATGTGGAAAGTCGCCAACTACTATCCGAATGAATGATGAATCAACACTGCCCATCCCCGTGTAAAACATAACCATTTCTCACTCGGTCACTAAAAGACCTCGAAAAATGAAATAGATGTAATTTGCAAAGACGTTGCTAACTTGCTATAATGCGTATTTTTGTTACAGCAAAGAGCTGGGTGTAGCCATCTCACCCCACGCCCCACCCCTCCCCCCCCCCCCCTCCATTTAAAAGATTGGTGTCCGAGTCGCATGTATTGCCTTTATAGCAGTTGGCAAATAATTATTTCAATTCTTTTTGGCTTGGCCCCTGATTTTTGTAATGTTTTTCGTTATTGCTCATTACGCTCCTGGGTGCAGTATTATATTTGAATAACCTTGTACATGTATAAGTGGCAAAATCGATCAGTAATAATGGGTAAAATAAAAGGAAAAGCAACAAAAGGAAAAGGAGGAAGAAATGATGACCCTTTTTGTTTGTTTTGTTTGTTTCATTTTTTGTTGTTGATTTGCATTTTGCATGCTAGAGTATTTTGTAGCCACAAGAACACACCAAAAACCTGACGATCTATATATGCCAAAATTATAGTTTTAACATTTCTTTTATTTATTTCATGCTTTACAGGAATGTTGGTCTTCAGTCCTGTGATGGAGAGATTAATCCGAATGTTCACGTGGCGTGGAGCGCTAAGGATCAGCGGCATCTTCGTTCTATGTCTCGGGCTTCCCTTCGCCTTACTCTGCAAGTCACCCGAAGAGACTGCTAAAGAGGTGGCAAGGGTGGACAGAAAGTACAGCAAATGCGCAGAGGCCCTCGAGGACTCCGTAGGCAAGTACAAGCGGGACCTGCAGAAGGTTTACCCAGGGGATGATACGGACGATCGGAGGGTATGGAAGACGAACCCTTCCGAGGACTGTGACGACAATGGAAACGAGGGGGAGGGATGTTCATTGCGCGGCGACTCGAAGACACATGGTACGAACTCAAACTGTATAGGTGATAAAGAACATGCCATTGATCTTCTAGAGAACGTTGTTGTCCAGGAAGAAGAAGAGAAGTTGGGATGCCAGAAGTGGCTCTTTATCCTTGGCTCTTGGAGATCCTGGTTTTTCTTTGTCTCGGTTTTCATCTCAACATTTGCGTGGAGCTTTTACTGGGTTAATCTTGTAAGTTGCAGCTTTCGTCAATTTTCACTTGCAATAATGTAAGAATATTGAACGCGATCGCAAAGACGTTTGTAATATTAACCCAAGTCTTGCCCATCAATAATTAATGATATGGGCGAACATGACATTAGACTTGTTCAGACAATGGCAATTTACCCCGGGGTATAAAGGTCGTGTTTAGAGCTAGTCGGGGTAAATAATGGCGAGGTCGGTGTAAAGTCGGAGTATAGTGACCGTCTGAACAATGGTTGTGTTAGCTACGCCTACCTTTACCCCAACCGGTCCATTGTAGTTTGCCCGACCGGCCCTCCGACCACAAACCGCCGGCCGTAGGCAATATTAACGGCTGGTCCTCTGGGAAACCTCCCTTTTATTAGTTCCCTCCCTCACCATGTCTAATAGACAGACCACCAACATAATTATGTTTAATAAGTTTGCCCAATAAGGTTCTTTCTGGTTATTGTTTTCTATAGCAATTTGAAATCAACAGAAAGACTACTGTAAATGAGTTTTCCTAATCTGTTTTTGTATAATAATTTTGTCAAGAATGACATTAATTGATAAACCAAACCCATTCAAATGTATTCTCCAGGCCTTTGACTGGTATCGATTGCAAATCTTCCACGCAATCACAAAGTCACGAACACGAAGAAAGTAGGTCACAATATATCAAACCAAAATATAGTTTGGGAGCATTAATTATATTTGTGATAAATTCACAGACGTTAGTTCTCGCCGAATGTTAATGTTCGCTTTATCAAGGAAAAACTCTCATCATAATGACTCAAACGCAAAGGACTTACAATTATAGAAAAGTATAGCTAAAGTATATGTAATTGTTGAATAATCAGTATTAACATCAATCGAGTAAATGAAGCTAACATGAATTTTGTTTGATAGGCTAATGTCTTTTTGTATGAATCCATCCCCGCTTTTTACAACACAGTTAAGAAATATCTTTCACACCTTTAAAAACAAACAATTCCTTGTGTAAAATGTAAATTTCTACGATCTTTGAAATTTGTTTGTGCCCTTAGTGTCTCCTCTGTTTGTCGTCATAATATATTGTATCGATAGATTTTATTGACTTGCGGAAAGGGTTAATATATTGTCTTCTCTTTAGATTTTAGAATGATGTTCTTAAAACATTTTGTCCCGTCTCCTTGAAGGTGAGCCACCTGTCAAATGTTGGGTTTTCACAGCGCCAGAGTGCACTGGTCCTCTCCACGTGTGCAGCAGCAGAGTTAATCACCAAAGTGCTTCTCGCTCTCTTCGGTGACCGTCTTCCGGTCAGCAACGTCTCCATCCTGGCCATACAGGGTATCGTCACCAGTGCCTTCACCGTCGGCGTCATGTACATCAACAGCTTCGGCGTCGGCATTGGGATCATACTAGGTAAGGAGTGGAGCGTCTCAGTCACACTGACGGGACCGCCAACACACCAAACAAAACAGCATTACATTATACCCTGACTGAATATCAAGGAATTGGTCGGTTTGGAGTCTGGTGTGGCGGTGTGACTGCGCAAAACCGACTATAAAATAATCCCAAACCGATCTCTTCTTGCAATTTGGACGTACTGTTCACTGTTAAATATAAGTACAAAATAATTTCATACCGATTGTGACAACATCTTTTATTCTTGATGTATAAAGTTTATATCATTTCAAAACTCTTAATCAATCTTACCGTCATAGAGATATATTGATCAATAAAGCTATGAGAGGATGAACGTTATATATCAAAGAATAAATCATTCATGAGGTGTGAGAATTTGATGAAACTGATTGCGTGTTGGTCAGGTGATAACTATCTTGGATAGATAACGCGAGAGGTATAACCCACTTACACTCGTGTGACCAACACCATCGGTGTCTAAAATTTGCCAACAATAACAATTCAAAGTTGCGACAGAAAATGTTTGGAGGGGGGGGGGGTTGTGAGACTCACCACCCCCATTCCTCTCTCTCTATAGCAACACTCGTATACTTTTTATTTGCTGCTTCTTATACATGTATCTCTGGTACAGCTTTCAATTTCAAATAGAATGGCAAATGAGTGTTGTTTTTGTGTGAAACCATGATCCATGGTGAAACATGGGCTACCCACGAAATTGATAATAGATTCCATTTCACCCGAAATTACGAGAGGGAAGCTGAAATGCAAACAATTGTCACTGCTCGGCTCACTGCCCAGTGAATCAAGATCAATAGGAATCTAGTGAATAGAGGTTTTGAAATGGATTATTTGATTTGTCAAATTATTCTGGACTAAACCAGATCGGGCTGAATGGGTATCTGCAGATTTGATAGTAAATATGTTTATAGAAAAGGGGAGAAAGAATTGTGTGAGAGAGATAGAGAGGGAGAGAGACAATTCAGAAAGGGGAGTGAGAAAGAGACATCATAGAAAACGAAACAAAAGCCTTTGTTACCGGGGTAGGGCTGCTCCTGCAAAATATGTAAGCAGTGGCGTATCCAGGACTGTCAGAACTATAAGAGGGGAAGGTTCTTACGTTAATTCTTCCAATGAACATCATTTCTGGGAAAGTCGCCCTGCTTTTTTCCGAACGTATTTTTTTTTTTTTTTTTTTTTTTTTTTGGGGGGGGGGGGGCGGTTGATTAATAATTCCGGACTTAACTCCGATGGGTAGAATCGGGCGTTTGCAGATTTGATTATAGCCTAATACTAATAGATGAGAAGATAGAATTTGTTGTGTGTTACTGTTTCAGGGCAGCTCCTGTTATGTGTAATTTTTCAGTAAGGAAATATGGAGAAAAGGTATTCCTGTTGTGTGTAATTTTTCAGTAAGGAAATATGGAGAAAAGGTATTCCTGATTGTTCCCCCCCCCCCCCCCCCCCCCCCCCCAATCAGGAATCCCTACAGCCCTCCTAATCTCCAAAGAGCTGGCGAGGGCCCCGGTATTTCTTATTGAGTTATAAATATTATGTTTCATGCTAAATCATTTTTTACTCCTTCACTTCTTCAGTAAGCATGTATAGTCTACCTCCATCGTTAAACCATTGTGAAATAGTGTGTTACAAGGATAGGGTAACAAGGTTCATGTGAAACTGCAGCAGATCAGGGGAGTGTTTCACAAAGACTAAGATCGACTATGGCAGGCTGTACATGTCATTGTTTGCTCTCACCATTATGATCTTAAGATAACATTCTTTCTTTCAATAATGAATTATCAGAAAATGTAAATTCTGTAGATTCGTGACCACAATTGGTACGTCCCTTGAGAGACATGCCAGTAAATGGTGAGAGCAAACAGTGGCATGAACAGCCTGCCACAGTTCAGTCCAACTTTAAGTCAATCTTAGTCTTTGTGAAACACCCCCTGATGTATAGTTACTGTTTAAAGAGGAGGTTGAGTTCTGGGAAGAGGTGAAAAATAATTTGTGAGCGTTATCATTCTTATTATGCAAGTGTGGAAGAACATCAGATAAGACATGTTCCCTGAAAAGCATGGCTCTTCAAATGCCTTTATATTCTAAATATGTCATGTAACATCGTAAAACTCGGGGGGGGGGGTAGGATTTTTACGCCACGTGTTCGTGTAGTCCCATATACATCTTTCTGTGTACAGTGTTTGTAACTTTACCAAGACTTGGCCAAATTTCTTATTATTTTGATGATTCCAGAACCTTGCAATACACACAAAGTCTTATATGCTAGATGATCAACCGTTTCTGGTCGATTACACACCGTTTCTTTCACAATAACATGCAATCGCATGACCAGAACTCAACTTCATCTTTAATGTTGTCAGTTGAAGATGAAAAGCTTCGGCCAAAGGAGCTGTCAAGATATGAAAATGGGATGATTGGTGTTCATGCCTTTGCGAGTTTTAAAATCATTTCACCGGTACAACTGCAGGCCCGTTTCATTTTGTTTATTTTGTATAATGCCCAAGGACTCTAGTGAATAGAGGTTTTAAAATGGATTATTTGATTTGTCAAACTACTCCAGACAAAAACCCGAATGGAAATGGATGGATGTTTGCACTTCGCAGATAAGCTAGCAGATTTATTTAGAGAAAAGGAGAGGCAGAATTGAATTGTAGGGGAGAGGTAGACACACATCGATATGGGGAATAGAATATGAAAGCGAGAGGGTGTGACATAGAGAGAGAGAGAGGGGGAGGAAGAAGAAGAGAATTGACCAAAGAATGAACACCTTTGATGGTGTGTTGGGGCAGCTCCTGCATAAAAGTTGCCCAACTTGATGGAAATTAATTTGGGGCAATTACATCTCCAATGTGGACGTTACCAATCGCGATCTACCTTCACTACAAAGTGAGCAAACATTACCCGACATGTTTACAGTGATGACAGACCCAGTGTCGTCAAATAAGGATTTCCCTGACGTAAACTAGTGTCCCTTTTGCTATGCAAACACACGAAAAACATCCGAAAATTGTGGAAAATGGGTCTTTTTGCGAGAAAAATGCCCCGAAATACCCCCTAAAAATGGGTAGGGGTTTTCTCCGTCCAAACCAAATCTGAGTATACCCCCCGGGGTTAATGGCTGCTTTTGTTCAATAGTGAACCCTTTCTCTCGTCTCTTTCCTCAATGTTTGCTTTTTTGAGGATTGAAGTTTAATATTGCAAACGATGCCTGCCTCTTCGATTATTGTTTGTTTAGTGTTCATTGTCTATTGTTACATTTTTATGTTGCTTTTATGTGATTTTTAATGTTGTAACCTTTTCAACTTTGTATGTGGCAGTCTGTGGTCTGTTTTTACAAGTTTCTTTGTCAATAGACCGGACAGAATGAAAGAATGTGGATGGATGGATGGATAGACAGATGAATGGATGGATAGACGAATGAATGAAATGAAGGGTTGAATAAGTAAATTAATGATCGGATTGATGCATATACAAATAAATTCACAAATTCATGAATATTTAATCAATGAATTGATATGTTTTGCGCAGGTGTTGGAAGTATGCGGGGTGTCTACCAGGTGGTTCCGTACATGGGCTGTGTGGAGATCATCGGCACAAGGTGGGGTGACGAGGCCCAGACACTTACCCTTTTTGTCCAGGGCTTGGGCTACCTTGTTGGTGCCCTTCCTTCGGGTAAGTTATATACTCACCTGGGCACTTTGACGGGCAAGACCAAAGCAGGTCTGGAGCGGATCCAGGCGACGACGAGGGAGGGGGGGGGGGGCCCAATTCGTGAGAAAATATCTAGCGGCGTGGGACTAAGCCGACCGGGCCGAATAAGCTGGGGGGGAGCACTAAATATTTGGGGGACCAGGGGAGGGGGCCTGGAAATCCCTTGTATATGTTACCAAGTATTGTACAGTTCGGCATGTAAATTAATATTTACAAAAAACATGTCTTTTCACTTCATATTTGCTCCGATAATAGCTTTAGTAGGGCTACTAACTTGATGCAATGGTCAAATATACTAAAATCCTAGAGGTGATCTGTGACGTATACGGTCCCAAATAAGTTGGACTTGCTCACCACAACACACCTAAGGGGTTGATCTTCATACGGGCTGAATTTCAGGAGGGGGGCAGCGTCTCTTTATCGAACAAGCAACTTTCCTTTTTTTTATGTTGATACCTTTTCAGTAAAAATATAGATTACAAAATAGATGCACGAATAAAATGGGTGGTTGCCAGAATACTATTAATCTAAACATTATCAGGGGGAGGGGGAGGCCCTACCTCGTATGCCTGAGGTCCTTGCTTATGCATGCATGCACTGTGAAGCACGTGATATGGTCGATGTAGAGTTTTCAAACTGTTGACAAGAGTTTTACTTTGTCAAGCACTTGGGATGCGGATGTACCCCCCCCCCCCCTTCCCCCCTCGAGGAAAGAGGGAGGGGGAGGCACTACCTCGTACGCCTGTGTCCTTGGGGTGGAACTTGATTCAAGACCAAAGGAAATTAAATCAAATGTGGACATTAACATAGCTCCCATTGCTTCCGAATATTGCTTCCGAATCATAATTCCGTTCTTATTTCCCACCAAATTTTTCATGATGCAGGTGCAATATTTGATCTCACGCAGTCCTACCAAACATGTCTAGTGATGGTCGCCGTTCTCTTCATCGTGTCGTCGGTGGCGCTGTTCATCATTCAAATCTTCGATCGTTTCCGTGCCAGAAAAGAGAAAGAACTGCCTGTAACCACCGACGTGACTTCGATACACTTTGCCTTACAGAATGAGGTTATTAGCGACAGGGTCACTGCTTTATAAAATAGTGAATGGAAAGATTATTGAGAGATTTGTGGTGTGATATAGATATAGTGAGAGAGAGAGAAAGAGCGCACGGAGAGAGAGAGAGAGATAAGAGAGAGAAAAAATGTATACAGAGTCTGGACTACCGATCTTTACAATTTTTGTCCGTAGAGAACAGTGGTAAGGTCCCTCTTTTTTGTGTGTGAAATGAATCTCTTGCTCAGAATCTCTTTCTCATTGTATTAGTCTTGTAGATGGAGGCCAGTACAAAATACCTCGTAGATTGATAATCAGTGTGACGCATATAATGCGAAATACACATTGTACATGTACATTATTATAGTCTTTCAGATTATTATTCTATAAATAATTTTTGACGCACAAATTGTGCAATATGGTTTATATTGTATGAGTTAATTGCATTTAACCACTGTGTAGTGATCAAATCTAGTCTGAAGAAGAAAACAAAAGGATAGAATTGCTACCTCTGAACTTTCTTTTTTGTTATATACTTTCATTTTATATATCATTTTTTTGTTTGCGTTGGTGTTATAGGTTTTGTCAAAAGAACGATCGCCGATGCAACAAAAAAAAAATTATGGTGCCAATTAAAATAATGAGGAAGAGGTGATTCTGTTCTATTTTATCGTCATCCGAAAAGTTTGCCAGTAGTTCGTCCATTTTCCATGCATTAAATAATGGTGCTTCATGGTAACGCTACCATTTTTCATAGTCATATCAAGAGGTTTTGCATTCATGGATGAAATATGGATTGTGCTGCACTCCACCCAGGTGAAGTAAATGGGGACCTGGTAGGAATTTATTCCTTGAAACGCAGAGCGCTTGACAGCTGCTCTGCTAAAGCCTGGGTCATTATTCTGCATCTATTGTAGAGCGCTTAGAGACTTCTGGTGAAGTAAGTGTTAGGCGCTATATAAGTAAATTATTATGGATAAACGAAATGTGCCGTATGGGTCATGTTGCACACAATCGCCCTTTTACATTTCTTCACATTTTCCCCACTGTTTCTGTAGACAAAAATGGAAGAAAAAATAAAATAAATAAAAAGCAGATAAGGAATCGAAAATACAGTCCTTTTCGTTGCGCTGGATTTAGGCAGTAAATATTTAGATTGTAACAGTCTAAGATTTAAATTCGACTAAAAACCTTAGATAACCATGATCTGTTCGATTGTCGATCTGCTTGCGATTCCGTGGGGCTCGTCTCAATAAACCACATTCTCAAGTGCTGTATCTCGTGTAGAGTTTCTACTAGGAGTAAATACAAAGCCACTGGTTTTCATCTTGCTGTTTGATATATTAACTTCAGGTAGCCCTCATCGGGCACAACAAGAATGCCTTTTTTTTGGTGAGCGTGCCTTTTTTGTCTAGGTTTAAACAAATGACCAATGATAAATTTTCAGGTTTTCACAGTGAATACATGATAATTTTTGAATACATGTATGTCAAATTCATGAAACAAGATTTATGTAATTTATGTGAATACGTTTTTAAAGAATGCTTCGAATGTTTGATTAGATTTCACTTTAAAAAAAATCAAAGTCCACAGATAGCAATACCATTGTGCATCTGAACTGTAATTTTCCACCAATATTTTGCTACCCAGTGTAAATGATGATTTCGTTATTTGGGGTTAAAAAATGTGCCTTTTTCATTTCATTAATGTAACATTCAAAGCATGGCATTAGCTTCAAAGAAAGGTCATCAAACATTCTTCCTTCTTTATCGATATTCGTCAACTATTCAAAGTGGAAACCTCTCTGTTAACAGTTTTACACGACAACACATTAAACAACAACAATGATAGATCCATTTTTTTGTGAGAGGCATGAGAACATTTAAAATCTCATTGTTTTTATATGCATGAACGTTTTTTAATATCTACTGCCTTCCATTGTACGATAATAATGTATATTATTGTATTATATTGTAGCCAGGGTATTTTATACGCAATTGCTGGACAGTCTAAATTCTAGGTCACATATATTCAATTTAGGCTACCGTTTCTGTTGCAATATAGTCTTATACGTTATCACATATTTATATATTCTTATGTGCACTCACAAGGTCTGAACTTGAGCCTTTTAATGTTATTCACTCTAATGAATAAGTGCCTGCCTCAATTAGAGGGGAAGTCCCTGATATTAAGTGTCAAAAAGTGAGAGGAACGGGTCAGTGAAAGTTTGATCGAAATGTGATTAAAAATAAGAATGTTACGAAAGTTGTGAACTCCTCTCCCATTTGCTCTTTTCTTTAGGGCAAACATAGCAATTTCTAAATGATTTGTACGGAGCTCGCAAAATATGGTTGCCATTTTCTGTATGATTGATTACAACTTCAAAAATGCATACCTTTCTTATTTTAATCTGATTGTGCTCAAACGTTGACTGACCTGTTCCTCTCATTTTTCTGCTTCTATTAAAACCAATATTATCAGGGTGGACTTCACCTTTAACTGAATTTATATTTTTTTAAAGAGAAATCAATATTTCATTCCTATAACCTGGATTATTTACGAGGACTTTTCAAGAAAGGAATCGCTCTTTTAAATTTACGTTTAATCGAAATCACAACCAAAACCCTCTCTCCCACCAAGAAAAACATCTTGAAATTTACAAAGTGCATCGCATAACAGTTATGTTATAAGCTACAATGTATTGTATACGAAACATATATGTTAACATTTCTATAAATATATTTATTTGTTTGTAACAATCAACAGGGTATTTCGCCCATTTTGTATGAATGTAATATTTTGTATGCAAAATAATGAATAAAATTTGGACTATATCTTATCAAATTTAAATTCCTTATGTGACTTGTTTTCCTCCTCGTGTTGGGATGGGGGTTTGTAATTACTATTGTAAAAATAATCACAGTCGGTATTTTCGCCATGATATTCTGCTACTGTAAAGGTCAGTCAATGAATGCATTGATAGTCTTCAGATTGTGGAATTATCTAAACAAGGAGGATTACTTTAATATCTAGCAATAAAGATATTAAAGTTATTACAAATGTAGATTTTAGCATAATAATGATTATGATAATGTAAGGCGCAGGACCCACTCGAAAGCTCCCACTTAGCCGAGTTGGAGCCTCGAGTTGTGGCGAGCTTATGGCAAACCGTTTTTATCATTAAAACATATTTCTTGATATCATGAAAGCAATGGTAATTCTTGATATCAAAAATTGAATTCGTGATATCAAGGAAATATCTTTTAGTGATAAAACGGCTTGCCATAAGCTCGCGCCAGTTCGCCACAACTCGGCTAAGTGGGAGCCCTGCTTAAGGCGCACTTGCGTAACAAAAGACAAAAAGAGATCACACAAAAGCATCTGCATTATAAACAAAGGAACAGGAGTAAGTTAGAACATACACAAATAGAGAACCATTAATTAAAAGCCAAATTAAACAGACACGTTTTAAGATTATTTTTAAACACTTCAACTGATCTGTGCATAACGTCAAACGGTCAAACGAGATATGCCATTTTCATGGTTGATATAATTTACATAACGTGAGCCATCCATGATCATGACCATGTCCTGCACGGGAACTGTTTTACATAGGATATAATCATGTATATAGTTATACAAAATACTCAATGTTATACACTCATTTTTGTGGAAACGAATATCGTCGTTTGTATTGCACCGAGATAGATGGGAACAACCCGTGTTCTTATTAGTTTTATAAGCATTAGGCATTAAAGATAAACTCCAGTTCTGGTTATGCGATTGTATTGTGAAAGAAAAGGTGTGGAATGGATCAGAAACAGATGATCATGTAGCATGTAAGTATTGGTGTGCACTGCAAGGTTCTGGAGTCATCAACATCATAATAAATTTGGCCGAGTCTTGGTAAAGTAACAAGCACTGTACACAGAAAGCTATATATGGGACAACACACATGGTGTCGGGGCTAGTACTACCTTGATGTCCTTGTCTTTCTATGCTCATTACGCAGCCAGTATACATTTTCTTCCAAAATTGTTTGGCACATGTCATTTATTTGTAATCTTGAACATTCAGTGTCACACTGAATTTTCGTTTTGATTCTGTGAGAATTAATTTTCTTTTTTTTTACCAGTACTGGAGTTTATCTTTAAGTGTTAAAATTTAAGGATTAATTAAGGATTATACTAGAATCATTCTTTTGAGAGAGAATTACTCAGAAAATCACTCTGTCGCTTCTCTGAAAAGAAGAAACAAATAATTTCTATTTTCTTAGGTTTGAAAGTCTTATGGTCTATCTAAGACGCATAGTAGTGGGCTCTCATGGGGAATTCGTCACTATTCGGGTGTCTTACATTTCCCTCACCCGAAGACTCTTTGAGAGGGGGTATTTCTTGATGGGACTATACGGTTTTTGCTGTGCGCGAGACTTATACACCCATTAATGGTATTTCCACCAAGTCCGGTGTCTGCGAATGACCTTCTGCACATGGAAACCGACAACCATCTCCCTTTAAAGCTTGCTCTTCTCCCTGCTCCGGCTCAGACCACGATGGTAATACGATTCATGTACCACCGTTCCCTCAGGGATGGTACAAGGCGAAGTGCAACCTAATAGAAATGATTGTATAGGGTGTAACAAATTGTGTTTGAAAAAACACATACAAAGCGATAGTAGGGGGATAGTAGGAGAAACAAAAAATAAAATCATATTTGTTACTTCTAATAACTTTTGCTATGCAGTATCATGAATAATTAAAGACTCTAGAACTTCAGTTGCCATGCACACCGGTTTACTAACATATGCCTATTCGAATTGATGAATGTTTCTTTCTTGGGGACCTAGTTGTGCCATCGAACTGGATCGACCAAATCAATTGATTCATAATATATATATATGCAATTTTTTTCCGTAACATGAGAGTAATTTTAATAGTTTCATACTATTAATTAAATGTAATGTTAACTGTTATTGTATAATTGTTTTAAATGGGGGCACGCTACAAGAGTCCTATCTCGCACCCCGGGGCTACGTGTCTGACACGGCCGGTTGTAGCAACTACTCCGAAGATCAAGATTACATTAATCTTGATCTAAGGAGACACGAACGAACGAACGGGGACCTAGTGACGAGTTATTCCATTAACCTGTTATTGGTGAATAAACTATGATACTTATAATCCAGTTTGCATACATTACTTCTTGCTATGTTGGGCAAGCTTTCGGGTTGTCAAGGACATCCTTTCTCTAAACAATATGCGTAAAATTTGAATGTGCCATAGTTTTTGGTACCAGCAGATCTTGTGGCTTTATTTTTTTTGTAGTGGGAATCTAACTAATTATTCGGGGTAGTATTTTACCTCCCTGCATGGTCACTGACGGGTGGTTATCTCGTCAAATCGGCTTTTACTTAACATCAGAAAAAAGAGGATCACGGGGGACCAACGGGTACCGCTTAGGCATTGTTTGCCATATAGAGGGCGCAAGTAGCTTCAAGTAGTCAGTGCCATTGATTAGGAGAGTTTGACCAACCCCGTTCGAGTTGGACACAATATGGCGACTACTGCTTTGTTGGGCCAGTGAAACCAAGTTGGCCAAACTCTGTGTATAGATGGCTCTGCAAGTAGTGCAGTCCTGCTTTGATATTTAGCAGCTAAACTTAGTTTAGGAGTTATTAAATTAAACTACAGTTATCAAAACTTTTGCCAAATTACAGAGACTCTCACTCGGCTTAGGAAAAGTCCATAGGAGTGGCCGAAGAATTGCCAAATTTGAAGCTTGGTAGAAGCTAAAGATAATTATGTGAAAACACACAATTTTAGCAATATCTAATTCAACTTCAACCATAGTCGTTTTAGTACTATTTTTACCAGTGGTTATATGAGCTCAAATTAAAAGGGAAATCCAACCTTAATAGGAAACAAATCTTAGAGAAAGCAGAAAAACCAAAGGAGCAGACCGATGACAGTTCGAAAAAAAATCGGACAGAAAATAAGAATTTATTGATATTCCCGTTCTTTCTCTTCAGTCGTCAATTTGTTTTGCTCTTTCAAACTCTGTATTCATTGTAACATTCCCCTCCACTACAAGACAACCTGTGTTCATACCAAAGAAAATCGTTTCTTACCGCTTATTGCTAACACGTCATCTAATTGAGATCGGAGTATATCAAGCACATCCTTGACGCCTTCTGCACCCTGCAGGTTGGACGCAAAGACAAAATGTGAAAAATGAATGATTTAATGGTCTTATTCACATATCCACATAAGTGGTAGTGGTAGTGGTCTTCCAGAGGACCCTGTAACTATTATCATTACCCGATCAGGTACAGGGTACACATTAAATATACCTGGTTTGAGAGGGACGAGTGTGGCGAAAACACCTATTCCAAGCATCGAAATAACCAAAAGAAATAACCATGAGAAACGGTTATCTTTGTGGATTTTTAAAAAGCCGCCCTCTCCCTTTTAAAATCTTGGGATGGCCGACAGGATTCCCGCTAGACAATACCGGAAAATCCTATTTCTCTTCTCCCTTTTTTTGCTCCAGACTTCCACAACATCCCCCCCCCCCCCCCAACACCAAAAAAAAACCGAGAAGGCTTGTTCTCCAAGCCTTCTGGCCTGTGGTAAAGTCAGGAGTATGCTTTGAAAATCCTGGATCCGCCCCTGTATTGTGTGTTTTACTTTATTCGTCATTCCGTTTACCACCATAGCCACCCCAGGGGGTGTTTCACAAAGATCCTAGGTCAAACGTAACTCTAAGTTGGACTTAAATATTATGGAGAGCCATTTGTAGCCCTAAAATAAAATATATTCAAAATCGAAAAATTCCTTATCAAGGACATGAAATCTCCTTGATAATAGAAAATATGAATGATTTGAATCAACATTTTATGGCTTTTAAAATAGCTTTAAAAAAATATTTGTAATGATGTTGAAGGCTTTCCATAATGTTTAAGTCCAACTAATTAGAGATACGTTCAACTTAGGATCTTTGTGAAACACCCCCCAGGTCTTTTGGACAACCAAATACTTCTCCTCACCTCGCAAGCAAGTCCCCACAAGATAGGCCTTCCAACAAACACGGCCCGCGCCCCAATCCCAAGAGCCTTGAAGACATCTGTTCCTGTCCTTACACCGCCGTCCATGTAGACTTCGATATCTCGACCACGGACAGCGTCCACCACTTCAGCCAGGGCATCGATCTGTTGGTTCATCAAAGCATAATATAAAACCTCGTTTTAAATTGATAATGGTAATTGTGTTTACTCAGGGATGTCTCATCAGCATCGATAATGTTCTTCCTTGCAATCATAACTACCCCAGCAACTACCGGGTATCCATTTACATCTGGGTGAAAAGTGGCAAATGTGGATTAATGTCTTGCCAAAAGACGTAACTTCCAGGCTGGGATTCGAGCCCTCAACCCTTAGATTTCATTTGTTTGCCCTGTTGCCATTATCCCTCGATACGCCACTGAGTAGAAGGGCAAGTCCAAGATATTTTATCCCATACTTATCTTACAATATCTTGGATTCCAGAATATCTGATGACTGTATGAAGCTAATAGCACTGCGACAACATGCAGCTTGAATCTAACTCATACGATATTTTATTCCCAATTTAAAATTACAATTCCAAATGTAATTAAAAAATACTTGGTCACAAATAGGACATAGCTTGCACTTGCCTAGAAATTTAAATTACGGGAAATCAGAAAGGTGGTTAGGATTTAGAAAATAAGAACACAATTACCGGAGCAGGAGCGCCATCCAATTGTCTTCCTCCATGAGCTGATACTACTATCCCATCAACCCCTGCGTGTGCGGCAGCTTTTGCAGATTCAGCTTGTATGAGAATTAAACGAAAAGTTTCCTCTTGTTACTATACAGTAGTTTCTCAAATAAAAAACATTCATTCGTTAACATTCTTTTTATGAACCAAGTGGGTGAAAAGTTACGAAATTGTAGGAGCTACTTTTAGTATCTCTATAAAGTTAGAAGTTTTGTGCTTACCACTTATCTTTTAAGAATAAGCTGTCACCACTCAATACGGTATTTTGTGATCAACACAAACGTGTTTCAAAGTGTTTCCTGGAAAACTGATGTACCATTACAATATCGATTTTGGTTATCATCATTATTTTTTTTAAGCAGTATGAAATAGATCAATCCCAATCGGACCGCTTGGTATCCTTTAAACATGGGACCGGGGCGTCTCGGGGTCTCTTTGATCCCGCGTTCTTTCAAAGATAACGTTGAGTTCGGGTCATGACATTTAATGATGAAAGCATCCGTGAAGTTATGGAATTATAAAAACATGATAGGAAAGTGATTCAATCTTGAAATCGAAATTCGCAAGTACTACACACTAAATTGTTATATGGGACTACACACACATATGGTATTTTGACTAAAGCATTACCAGAGCAATTCCTTTCAGATTCTTTTTTCGTCTATGGCATTTAAAATAAAAGGTGCTGGTAAATCTTGCCATTTGTTATAAATTTCTCGCGGGGAGAGCGTTGCCAAAAGTTGCGCAGGGTACTCATGACGTCATGTTTTATGCTAACTTAGTAGAGGAGTTTGATTGGTTGAAGGAGAAAAAAAATTGCAGCCAGCCTGCACAATGAACATGATTTGTGCAGCGGCCGTTTGTTTTAACCTCCTAAAAATTGCCATTCATTATACCCCCCCCCAAAAAAAAAAAAAAAAAAAAAACAAAAACAAAAAACACCAACAAACAAAAACCGCGGCAACTTTTTCGCGGGCACCATATCTGAACGGGTCTCAAGGGTCACAGTGGGCGGAGTCGCCACAATAGAATGTGGGATCATTGACGCATAATGACTAATAAAATATTTATATTGAGCATCAACCAGCATACCTACATGTCAGTATCCCCTTGCAAACAATTGGTAGAGAGGTTTGGCTTTTCATCCATCTGATGTAGTCCCAAGTAGCAGTAGGATTATATTGCATTTCTCTCATATAATTGACGAGTTTCAAGTCGCCCTCTGATGTGGCTGCACGTGACGATGGGATGTCTGCTTCAAATACCGCCAATCTGTGGGGGAAATGGAGAGATAAAACTGATAATGGTGATGATGATAGTTGGAAAAAATTATGATATGATACTATGATATTAATAATCGTAATAACCATACTAATGATAACAAGAATATTCCTAAGAGCCCTGAAATTATTATCCTGCAAGAGAAGTTCAAGTATACGGAATATTGTGAGTTACTGTCTTGTGTATCGATGGCAATCTAATTATTTCTTGAAACTTCATTCGAACGACCAAGCCGATTCCACACCTAATCTAAACCGACAAATTCTTGGCCATTTGAGGCATTGTAAAATTCTCTTCGTTGTGTTATCCATAGGGTGTCTGATTTATTGGTCTAACTGTGGTTTCACTCAGATCATAGGAAGAAAGGAACTGTACTCATGATGTGAATGTACGTAGATTAAAATATAGTCATGGGAGTAAGATTACGCTAGCAAAAGGAAAACTAGGCCTAGACTAACTTCCTTTATTAAACCCGATTTCCTTCTTTTTTAACAAAAAGGTAAAGCCCAGCTGTCGGTTTAGATTTTAGAAGAAAAAGGTCTTTGGGTCTATTATTGGAAAGCTGGAAGAAGTCATTCTAGATCTTTATAATTACCTGTAGTCTAGGTTGTTTAAGATGTGAGGTTCGTTGAATATTTCGACCATTCGTCTGTCCAGTCCTTGTGAGGGGGAGTCCACTGTAACGACCAGGGCTTTGAACCCTAGACTCTCAGCTCGTCGAATGACTGTCAAAGTGAGTTGACGATCGGTAAACGGATACATTTGCATCCAGCGATGACCGTTGGGAGCTGCAGCTGCAACGTCTGCCATTGGAAAGCTCGAATCGGCGGACAGCACCATCAATGTTTCCGCAGCTTCTGCACCTGCTGATGAAAGATATACGTTAAACTCGATACACTACGAAAGTATATTTAAAGGTATATGGGGGAGGTCACCCTCCCCCGCCCCCTCCCAAAAAAAAATCAAACAAGGAAGAAAATCACAAGTATATTTAAACTTAAATCATTACAACTATCACTCAAAAATGTAACAATGTAACTATCAGAACGATCCTCGTACTCTTGATATCCCTTACACAAAATTACAAAACTGCTTACCTTTGGATGTTTCTTTTTCGGCGTCCTGGTGTGCAAACCTGTGAACGGCTGTAGGTGCGATGCTTGAGAGGCTGCCCAAGGACAGTGGTTGCTAAACTCCGCTTTGAAACATCCTGAAGTACCTGACTTCTGATTCGGTACCTTCATCAGAAAAAAAATCATGAAGCATGTAGGCATATTGTTTAACAGAATTACTCTTCATTTCTAACTCATAAGTTAATACCACTGGTTGGTTGGTTTTGTTTGTTTTATCTGACTGCTAAGAAAGCATTGTGTGCTTGTAAGTGGGCAACTAGGGACCGATGGCTTAAAGACCTTTCCGAGGGATTAATGCCTTAACAAAGGGCACAAGCGCATCGACTTGATTTCGAACCCGGGACCTCCCCTTTCCGAGACCACTGTTCTACCACTGAGCCCTCTCGCCTCCTTCTTGTTAAGATAAGTAAAAACCACGGACATAGGTCTCATTACATTTCTTCTAATAATCCCCTGATCATTGTCTAGTGAGGAAAAAATGAAATTAGGAAATTTTGAATTAATTTGTGTTTATCAGTATTGAACACAGAACAAAATTGAGAATCGTATATGCAAGTCTGCATCAGCTCTGCATCAGCATCATTTGTTTCTTTTCCTTTCTTGCCCCCCCCCGGAAATTTGTAAATCGCGCCGGTCGATATTTCGCTCAGTGGGGGGGGGGGGGGGGGGGGGGGGGGGGGTGACAAGAAGACAAAATGACGAGTTGTTGAAACTCGGCAAATCGACTTGTATGGGTCAAGAAGACAAGATGACGAGTTTTTGGAATTAGATGAGTCAACTGCTAGAAATACATGACGTGGGAATTATTACGCTGATATATACAGGGTCAATATAAAGACTTTATTGCGACATTTTGCAACCTCTTTGCGTCGTGGATTTTGCATTCTTTTATTATTGGGAGAAAAAGACAAGGATGACGAGTTGTTGGAACTCGGCAAGTCGAATTGTTTGGGTCAAGAAGACAAGTCAACTTGACGAGTTTCAACAACTTGGCTTCTTGTCTTCTTGTCCCAAATACGTCGACTTGCCGAGTTCCAATGACACGTCATCTTGTCTTCTTGTCCCAAACAAGTCGACTTGCCGAGTTCCAACAACTCGTCATATTCTCTTCTTGACCCACACAAGTCGACTTGCCGAGTTCCAACAACTCGTCATCCCTGCCTTCTTCTCCCAAACAAGTCGACTTGCCGAGTCCAACAACTCGACTTCTTGTCTTCTTGTCCCAAACAAGTCGACTTGCCGAGTTCCAACAACTCGTCATCCTTGTCTTCTTCTCCCAAACAAGTCCACTTGCCGAGTCCAACAACTCGACTTCTTGTCTTCTTGTCCCAAACAAGTCGACTTGCCGAGTTCCAACAACTCGTCATCCTTGTCTTCTTCTCCCAAACAAGTCGACTTGCCAAGTTAAAAAAAAATCGTCATCTTGTCTTCTTGACTCAAACAAGTCGACTTGCCGAGTTTCAACAACTCGTCATCTTGTTTAATACTGCTCTGCATGAATTATTCATGTCTTTGAATTTATTGACCAATCAGAATGGCCATCTCCCAGTCGATTGCGTTCGTGATTCGTTCATTATCAAAACATGTAGGAAAATGTATAAGACCTAAACCAGTTTTTATGAGATGAACATATAAATGATTAATACAAAATATCACATCCAAATCTATATTACATGCAACATTACAATAAAATAGGAAGCATTTGATGACTTGGGCTAACAATTTGTAAGTGAGATAATTGGTCGTTCCCTGTATATAAAATGAACCAGTCCAATTCTTACTACGTAGAGTTTACTGTGAACGTGATGGATACTATATGCCGACGTCACGCGATGATACGTTCGGTGATTGGACGCTACCATTTCGGTCGAGAATTCCAGTCTGAAACAATGGTTAACATAAGAAATCCAAACCAGATTACTAAAGGCAACTTGGCTGGACCACTCGCTCTGGCGTTCACTCGAGTTTTCGCGATTAGTCTCTTTTTAGTCGCTCGGCGTCTATCAGACATGAGGCCTAGTCTAAAGGCTGCATATACACCGGAAGCATGCAAGTACCGGGAGTAGTTCTAAATTACGTCCATGAGGTCAACATCGGGGGCATTTGGCGGTAAGGCGGTATTGGCGGCCGGTAGCGAGAGTTTTTAGATACAATCTACTCATGAGCAGATAAAGATGCTAAAGTTCACTTGCACCAAGTTGTAACTGAGACGAAATTTTGAAAAATGCCCTTTATGATGTGTGCACCTGTCACCAGTCCTACGTTCGTTCCATATTGCAAAGGTTGAAGCATTCCTTTCAAGATGGAAAGAAATATTGTTTGTGGAGTACACTAAAATGCAAAAGATCTTTAATTTTTAAAATGTCTGTGCATATTGCGGCCATTTGTTACATGTGCTGAGTATGACCTAGTCCAGCTTCTGTACCGTTTTCGTGTAGCGCACCCAATCAGCTGATAAAATAACACACCCTCAACAATAAAAGTAGACCTAGCCATTCCTCTCAATCTGGACGGAAATTTGGGGATTGCGCGATCAGTGGAGAGACTGCGCTGTGTATGGGATCAATGCGGATCAAAGTATGACCTAGCCTAGATCTATGCCTTGATTTACTGGTCAGCACATTGAAAACCTTCACTAACATTTTATAATCATTATAAGAAGTAATGACGTAAAAGTTATTTCAAAGACATGTCACATCCTTACATTTTAGAGTGCGCAAACCTCCGTCCGACAGTAGTTTCAACATTTTAAGTTATCAGTCAAATGTATTTGAGATCCTTGGAGGTTTTAGAATCGAATAAGGGATTGTGAAGGACTATCCCTATCCCCTAGATAAAATCAATGAGATTGTTTTCATCTTCCAGCTAGTAAGTAATAACAGTATAACTACAATCATCATATACAAGAATAATGTTTGTAATTTATCGACAGTATCATTATTACAAGACTATTATATAATGATAGTAATGTCAAAATAAAATTTAGAAAGGGGTATGCATTACGTTAGCTCGAATATCCTCATGGAATTGACTTTTATGTTCGAGAGCAAGTCCAGGCTATTTTGTCCAATACGTTACCAAGCACCTGATCACAAAGTCGTGGAAGATTTGTGCATGTTTTATAACTGTTTCAAATTTGCAAGGCCGGCTAGACATTCGATAGGACAAGTTGTCAAGTATTATTTTATGTCAATTTATGTTCACAATATTAATCCATTTGGTAACGAATGGGGTAAGTGACCAAATACCTTGCACGTTCCCTCAAAGGTTAATTGCTGTTTGGTCTACCTTCCATATGGTCTAATCTTAAATTAGTCTACTGCCCATTTTGACTATTAATCATTTAGTTTAATTCCCCATTTTTATAATGCTCATTCCAGTAAACATTAGATGGTTATATTTATGATCAAATGGTTATTAGACTCGATTGATAGTTGATCAAAATGGGCATTTACATAAATTGGGAATTATACAAACTGGACATTAGACTAAATGAGCAATAGATCGAACAGGTAGTAGACTTATTGGAGGTTAGACCAAATGTCTATTAGCCTAAATGTTCATTAGACCAAATGAAAGTAGACGAAATGATTATTATAACATGTGAATAGTGAGGGGCTGATGTAAACCATATGTCAATAAACCCCCTCAAACTCAGAAAAAGGCTAGCGACACAGAATTTAGTATCCATAACATAGAGGAGAATCGAAATTACCTTGAAAATGCGTTGATACTGTCCTGAAGGCACCATCGTCGTTCTCTTCCGTAGTCGTAATATTGCCATGCGCTGCTCGATAGAATCTCTCGAGCTCGCCTCTCGTAATCAGCCACACTGTATAAACCCATCGTGAAATAACTAATGAATTATTCAGGTTATAATTTTTGTTTACACCACGTGAAACATTTGTATTATCTGTCAAATCGTAGATAATGGAAACTATTTAGCACACAGAAATCACACGTTCTGCCTTGTCCCGACTCATGGTTTCAGGATGTTCAAATTGGGTTCAAATGCACTATAACATATTGAGCTCTTTATCCTACACGGTCCTTTTGTTATATATTTAAGATTAGTGTGATTTAGGTCAGCGTACGAGGCAATCGTTTGGAATTTGGCCTCTTCTTTCCTATTTCCGTTGTCCAAAACAAACTATCAATGCGCTTCACCAAACATCTGGGCCACCCCAGGCCAGATCGTTAGTCTAACACCATGCACTGTGCGCTACTAGATTTCAAAAGATACTGAAAAGAAAATCACCATTTATAAAAGAAGTATTAGCAGCATCAGTAATAATAAAAGAGTTATGCACACAAGTTGTGCACAAAAGTGAAAAGGGTCGTGCACATATCTACCGTTCTTTATTGAAGCATAATATAAAGGAATGTAAAAGTCTTACAAAGTGGAAAAGTGGAGTTTGACCAGGGATATGTGAGTTGGTTTGACCTTGACAATACCGTACGGAGTTACCTATTTCCCTATTATTCAACTGTCGATGTAAACATGAGGTGGTTGCAGATACTGAATAGAATTCTTTATATGAAAGATGCTTAGAAATCAAAATAATTTGTTTGGGTTTCACTGAAATAATAATAAAAGTGCCCTCAACTGTATAATGATTATAATAAGGAAAGAATTTTTTGCAGCCAAATGCAAACAGTGTTTGCCAGTTTTTTAACACATGAAATCAGCGATAAAGTGTTATTATGACATGGAAAAGTATATAATGTAAAACAAATCTGAAAGAAAAGAAATTTATTAAATAGTGGTTACTTTTTGCAAAGTGTTTCTGATTGTTTATTTCTTCTAAATTATTTTGCCGAGTAAATCTGTGAAATATTAAAAATGAACTGCAATTTCTAACTGATATCTATAAATGTAAGTTCTTATCATATTTAGAATGTCCAAGAATATAATTTTGAAATTTGTCATGAATATATCTATTCTTGTATACATATGTGAACGATATTATTTAATAAAGAAACCCTGTGGAAGGGGGGAAATAAGAAGTAGAGCCGTGATTATAATTGTTATATGTAGGGTTATCACTATTACTATTACACTAACCTGCTATTAGTATAATTTATAGTAATATTGGGAAAACGAAAATTATTAACATGATCTAAAATTATTTTTACATTTAATTCCCGAAAGAGTTTGTCCTTTGATTATCGTTGGACCCTTGTCATGACAATATTGGTAAGCTAAACAAAAACAGGAGAAACACAGCCCCAGCCCCCCCCCCCCCCCCCCCCCCCCCACTCAGGGGTCGGAATGACCGCATGCGTGTTGCCAAAATGTCCGGTAAAGGGGTAATTTTCGTGCGACAAAGTCCGGCCCGAGAATTGTAAAAAAAGGGGTGTATTTGACTTTTCACCCGGATATTTCTTTAAAAAGGGGGTGTTTTTTCGTTTTTTCTCTCATCTCTTTGGACTCCTGAGAAATTATTCCGAATTTAGGGGGGTATATTGAGCATTTTTCCTGATTTAGGTTGGTCTCCAAGGCAGGAAAAGCCCGCGAAACGGGGGTTCGGAAATGTTGGCAGTCCTCAGATAGGGGGTGCTTTCAAAAAGAGGGAACGAGCATATGCGTACCCTAAATAACACTGAGTGGGGGGGGGGGGGCGGGAACACAGCCCATGAATATAATTGCAGTAATGTGAAATCACCACTTTTGCTCACTTACATGTTTGACCTAAACCAGTAAATATGTTTTTCTCCAATGGCAATGCTTTGAGGATGTTCATAAACAATTGTGAAATGAGGTACAAATCGGTGAAATTATATGATTAAGAATTGACTGTCAATTTACCAAACAAGACAATATGAATAGATTTTACACGTCTTTTACATCAGATTGTTATATTTCAAGTTTTTGGGTTAATCTTCCTAAAATCTGGAATACTTTGTTACCTCACCGCTCACAGGAAATGTGTGTGTGTGTAATTGGGTTTTTACAGACGTGTATAAGGGTGCGTTTAAGCTTAAATTTTTAAGGCAGAATGAGCGATTTGTAACGCTCATCGTAATCGCAGTTCCACGGTGTACTGTTTATGCTCACTTCTCTGGCTCCTCCAGGCAATTCTCCCTGTGTGGCCTTAATTGGTCTTCCAGCTGGATTCGCAAACCTTCACTATGCATGCTACGTAGACCCACTAGAGGTCAGTGCGTTAACCCCATTTAAACGCGTTTACAAATTGTAAACGCATCTTTTTGTGAGTTTACGATCGGCGATCGTGATCGCCGTTTTTCGGTGATTCTACAAAAGTGAGCATGGACGCAACCGTGTTTTAAACTAAACGCGTAACAGATGCCTGATTCTGGCCAGAAAAAGTGAAGCATAAACACGCCCTAAATCAGATATGATAACTTACGTCTGGGAACGTCACCATCCGAAAGACGTGACTCAGTTTAGGCGTGGACAGAAAGCTGACCAAGTGAATGTGCCACTTGACCAACTCACCAATGATAGCCATATTGACATTATATGGCAGTAGTGTCCTTTTTACAGAAAGCTGGCGTGTTTTGTGTATGTAGAATTAGCACTACATTTGACAACGTGTGAATTTTAACCTGAGCGTCATCCCAGCCATGACAAACTGTGGGTCAAAATTCAACATTTGAGCTAGTAACCGGCTAAAAAAAAGACATAGAATTAGAATATCAACTCAAAACAGTTTTTCACCAACGATAAAGATACTTTATTATGGTTTAGTTATGAAGTTAGCCGATTACATAACGAGTTAACATTGTGCCCATTCAAATCATTAGATTCTTTACATATCATGATAACATAATAAAAATACGTAATAACTAAATTGGTCATAAGCCTGCGTTCTATATGAAACATAATCATCTGGTTTATCAATTAACATTATTGTGCAGATACTCGACATTATTGCGTAGCATATTATGTTAAACATCTTATTGAAATGAACGAATACTTAGTGTGAAATAGTACATATTTTTGTCCTGCTCGTTTCGTTTGTTTACTGATGGTATCATTACTCTATTTTTTCACATTTTACTTGCTATAGATGCAGATAATGATGAAGCTCATAGAAATTTGTTTTTGAAGGTCTGCGTCTATCCCTTGGAAATAAATGGAATACGTTAAATGACATCGATGACAGTCTTACTGTGAAATGCTAAAACCTGATATTATCGAAAAGATTACGAATGTTAAAACTATGTAAATTGATGTAATTCAGTTATTTGCTCAATAGGATTCATATGTGTAGTGACCCATATTTCCTAGGTAACACGATGGGCTTGCATTCGGTATAGTTGAAACCAATCACATATGGAATTGAAGATCAATTTATCTTTCCAACTGGTTTCAACCTTCATAACCGACAGAAGACTTCCCTATTCAACTTGATATAAAGAGAAGGTCAATGTTTATGATGATCTAGCACAAGAGCTTGCCTTGAAAATGAAAATGACCAAAAGAAATTGATATATTCGCATATTAAAAAAGAGCATGCCATTTGAAAGTGGAAGGTATAAGAGGGAAATGAAGACCGAAAATTTCATAGAAAGATAAGGAGAAGAAAGAAAGGATTAAATTAAGTTTTAGTGTAGATGAAGAGGATGCTTGAGACATAGACAAAAAGTCTTGACGCTCGTCTGGCTTTCACCAGACGACACCATGTTTTTGTCTTATGTTTCACATATTACATGTTACACCAATGGAAAACAAATTTCTGTATCACATATGGACCATAAAATCTTGACTCTTGAATCTTGACAAGAAAAAAGTGGAGAGAGGAAATGTCATCATGGCGCTAAGGCCAGTAACCCCTTGTAGGAAGGAAAAGGCTGACTTTGATAAATGATGATAATGATGATGATGATGAAACATTTACCAGATCAACGAACAACCTTCAGGATAACCCAGTTGACCTACAGCCCATAAGACCAACAGACCGCAAGACCTCAGATGTCGGTCTCGTAAACCCTCCCCCAAAATGTCCAAAAAAAGGTCTGCAAGACCGAAATTGTTTGTCTCGTGCGTTTTTGGTCTTGCGGACCATTCAGTATTTTGTTTTGCCGTGATCTTTAATCGATTCCATAATTACATCAATTATATTCCACTTGAATATGGAAAGTAAATGAATTCCAAAGCACTGATGCTTTAGTAAATTAATACATTAATACATGATAACATTTAATAACGATAGTCATAACATTCAATAATAAGGACAATTTAAAAAAAATTATAATTGACATATTTCAATATATTAATGAGGGTTTTAAAAAAAATAGAATGAAATCAATCACGAAATTTATAGATTACAAAAAGTTCAGCACATTCAACTCGACAGTATGCTGTCTTCGATACAGGGTAGTATGCAGTTGTGCTCACCAAGACCAGAACTTTGCACACGTGTGCTGACGAAGTTTCCAGGGGCGTGGGTGTCAACGAAACCCTTCTAGCGTTAGATGATTGCCTGGATATCAGATCCCTGCCTATTTCGATATGTCCCTATGTTTAACAAATACGTCATACGAACGATGAATAAGAAGAACTTGGGGCTTGATCAACATGGAAAACACGCAAGTCACACCAATGGTCATATAGCTACACTAAATTTCAGTCTCGTCACTCTTGTGAATCTTCCACCTAGTAGTTTGCTAGATTATCCAAGAGACCAGAACCTCCGATCTAATGAAATGTTTGACAGGTTGTTACAGGGTTCATGAAGCCGAAACCTGTGATCTTTATAAACATTGGTCAGCTGGATAGTTCATGTTCAAACAGGAAAGACCGTTCAGTGGGAGTCTAAACACGATAGCCCCATGGAATTATTACGATATTGAAGATGACTGCAGTGGATGTATGGTAGATTGAGAGTCTCGAATGTATACTCGCAGTCGTTTTTCACTCGCTCACAAACACCCCTACACGGTTTGCCATACGAACTTTGTGGATCCTGGGAGCAGGTTGGGTAGACCGTCGAACAGAACAGCACACTAGCTGCCGCAGGGCTGCAGGCGACGTACGTCTCGATAAGAGGCCAGGGTGAGAAGAAGGTGTCTTGACCTACAAGGATACCATGGGATCTATTGTAGGCCAGGACAGAGCGGCACTCTGCAGGGATGTCTTGGCAGTTCACGGGAATACTATCACTTCCTGCATTTGGATATTAAAGACATTTGAAAAAATTTGTATTCTCTTAAATATTCCATGTTTTCATGTTTGTAGAACATAGTACGACTATCGGAATATGCGAGTGCTTTTCATGCATACCGATGTTCCACAATTTTTTTCTTCAGGACGCGAGGCCTCAATTCCCTTTTCCCAATCAAGATCATACATGTATATAAATGCGCAGGGCTTACCTTGGTGTCATTTCATCACAGACCACATTACAATAGACACATGGGTATTAAATCATTGCGAGAGGTTCTAATTCGTCCAATAATTCCACATTAACTAAGTATTTCATGATTCACAGCCTAATAATATTTAACAGTGTACAGAACATTGGCTTGAACCTTCGTGTACAGTCTTCATTATCTTTGATATTCGTTGTTTACTGGCGCATAGTATCCTCATATCTTTCTCATTAACATAATCATGGTATTTTTTCAGATTTACTTTACTAACGGATTACAACACGATAAACAAATAACATAATAAAATTCTATCAAAATACCTATATAGCGTTATTTACTTGACGTAAGGCGGCGTCAATAACTGATGTGGTCTCTGACGTGCCATGTTAGGGTGACATCGCACTTTAAAATGCTTGAAGATGAACAGTGCACACACTTTGTTAAATTACTGGAGTGTGGCTTATTTCTTTTATATGTTTGATCAAAATTAAAGTGTTGGTAATAACGCAGTTTAAATCCCCCCCCCCCCCCCCGTGTGAAATAGGCACGTTCGCTGTTTACAACCTGCGTATATTTTTCAAATTGAACAAATCAGATTGATTTTCACCCTACTGCAGTATTATGGTCCCGAGTGCAACACAACTTGTAACAACCATCCCTAATTACCTGGCGGATTATACGCGGCTGGCGTAACTCCGACAGGAGCTGTGCCTATAACTGGATAAAAGAAAAAGAATGGTCAAAATTAAAGGAATGTTGATTGATAAGGAACCGACTGTACTTCCAGGTTTGTTTGTAGTATGAAAACTTGATTGTATCCCAAATATTGATCAAAAAATACAATGTTTTAAAAAAGAAATTAATGGCCTTCCAGTAGGAAATTGTTATTCAGTAACATCAAATATTGAGATCACAAGGAAAGGGAATAAACAATGCTTTACTTCAACAAAATTTAGTACTCTTTGATATTAAGGATGAAAAGGTATACACGGATAAAATGTACAGATGCACAGTAGATGAACAATTTTCAAACATGAGTAACAATATTTAGACACTATTGACGTAATGGCATCTATCTTCCTCTACCCATCAGTCTTCCTTGTGATAGTATTAATGATACAAAATCTAGATCTTCTTGTTAAAGAGTAATTCTTCCCCAGTGTCGTGCGTACCATTTTCACACCGGGCTCCGTGATAGCTCTGCGAACAATGACAGATATAAAAGGAGAAACCGAACGGCGAGCGTTGTTCCATGCAGGTACCTCCATTAACGCAAGGATCCCCTAAACACGGGTCTTCAAACTCTGTAAGAGGGAAGAGATAGGAGGCCTGTCAAAATAAGTTGATGAACAGTGGTGTAACTACAGGAGAGCACGGGGGTCCCTTCCCCCAAAAAGGGCGAAAAAGAAAGAAAAAAGGAGAGGGGGCATGGAATCATGAACAGACGAGTACGCTCTGCCACACCCTCCCCTTATTAAAATATCGTTAATTTGAATTTCATCCATGGCGTATGAACGGTGCTCCCACCCCATGATGCGGGTAACCCTCAATGTGTGGACCCATGCATTCCTACTGACGGTGATGTTTTAATTTATTTGTATTTCTATTCTTTACATTGATGTGGTTGCAAATATATAACATTTTATTGATGTATCATATAAATATAAATATTTATAGTCCGGTTGACGAAAATATATTTTCTGCTTTCGGCCTTTGTCAAGGACAAATCTATCAAAAACCAGCGTTCTTCAAAACTTGAAAAATGGACGCAACATTTAGTCACTGGGTATAGTTCAGAAAACAAAGAGGATAAGTCTTCTAGAAAAGATGTCGAAACAGAGAAATGACTGGGAATGCGCGAAAGATATATATTAAACTGACACCAACAGACACGAAATTCATCAAGGTATCACGTTTTGTTTCATAGGATACGGCATAAAAAGTAGGGGAGCCTGTTTTTATTTTCAAAACATTGATTTTGTTATAAAAAGTGACTAGGAGCTCATCATGGAAAAGTATTCTGTTCCTCACATGATTATAAGATAAAGTATAAGATGAATTGTTTATACGAAACAATTATTTTCAAAGGATCTATAGTCTGACTATGTTTGAAATAACATTGTTCTAGACTCTAGAGCATCTCAATCCAGTAGTTTCTACTCGTATAATGAAGTATATGTCTTACCATTTTGACACGTGATGCCGTAGAATCGGTCCGAGCAGCGACATATCATCTGACCGTTGACCTCCAAGCAAGTGCCGCCATTCCGACAAGGGGAGTTGGAGCAGACGTGAGGAATGTCTGTCAGAAAAACAAAACATTGCAACATTATTTAATATAAGTAATAATGATAAGAAGAAGAAGAAGAAGAAGAAAGAAGAAGAAGAAGAAGAAGAAGAAAGAAGAAGAAGAAAGAAGAAGAAGAAAGAAGAAGAAGAAGAAAGAAGAAGAAAGAAGAAGAAAGAAGTAGAAGAAGAAGAAGAAAGAAGAAGAAGAAAGAAGAAGAATGTATTTATTTCGGATATTTTCTCCATGCGTGTTCAAATGCACTCTACAGTGATATTATTAGCAGAATAAGTTATAGATATATAAGTAGCGTGTAATTTGTCTAGTTTCTTTTTTTCATAGGCAATACCTTAGGAAAAAGATGGAAAGTTCAAGTGAGCCAAAGTAAGAGAAATATCTGTTTACTCTTTGCTTACCTTACAAACCTATCTTTAAATGAGATAAGAGGATGACGTATCCTATGTTAAGATTTTTATTTTGTTTGCGAAAGAAAGTAAGCATCGTCGAATCTGACATGGGTCTGTGCTGAACTGTGCCGTCAACATGTAACTCAAATAAAATCTGTCAGTCATATCAGTCATACGTTATCAAACTTCTTTCATTAAAGATTAAAACTAATCTCGTTTATGCAGAATACGATACTGATTGCTGTGCTTCAAACACTTGTATTGTATCAGTATTTTGGGGCAAAATTAATTGTTACGGTATTACTTTCCGAATTTCAAACAATTTTGGCTATCAATTGATATTTTGGGACAAATTTAAGTTGCAACCTGTTGCAACCTGTTGTCAAATACACTTGTCACTTAGTTACTTATCTCAGAATAAAAGTGTCATTTTTATTTATTTAACTATTATGTTTTCTGTAAAACATTTGGTGTTACATAACTCTGTATTCAAAATTATTATATAATCCCTAAACCTACCGTGGTTGGATGTCAAGGAACTGCGGAAGCACACCTCTTCACTCTTGGACTCTGGCAATGTCCTACAGATTCTATTCCAAGTGTCGTTGAAAGCTCTGTCCTTCACGCAACGTGCTCCTACATCCTCGCAGAGAGAGCGACACGGGAGAGGGACGGGGTCGATTGCGACGAAAGGCTGGTAGCAGGTAGAAAAGAGGATGCGGCACAGGAGTCGCTTTGCATCAGGATGACAGAGCGCTCCAATGTCAGATGAAAACTGGTAGTAGAGGTTAGCTCCTTCACTTGCTGTCCGGCCCAGGCCAAATCGGTTGGGGAAGAAGGCGCTTGTGTAAGGGAGATACTTGCGACAGCTCAAGATAGGTATCGGGACGCAACCTGTGTCATAGTAGCCGTGGTATAGTAGAAGTAGTAGTATAAATGCGATGATGATGATTATAATGATAATAATAATATTAATAACAATAATAATAATAATAATAATAATAATATTAATAATAATGTTGATATTAATATCAACAATAATAATAATAATAATAACAACATAAATAACAATGATATAAATAATTTTATTTCTAATTTAGCATTTACAAGTTGTCTCTTTAGACACATTGTGCAGTGGAGTTGGAGTTAGTTGGTAAGTGGATAGGTTAGTTCGGTGTGAAAAGTTCTCACATGTATATGAATATATGGGGCACTATAGTGTATATTTTCGTCAGTCCGCCCCCCCCCCTTCCCACCCTTATCAATTGGATTTGCTTATAGTATAAAGTTCTCTAAAAGGGTTACTTTTAATTACCATTTTCCTGCGTTATTTCGTATGGTGTGGTTGGTAAAATGGTTGCTGTACTTGCTTCTGTAATCTCGGGTCCCGAAGTAGTTTCATCAATTAGCTCCAATTCTTGAGATGCAAAAGATGTCTTGGACGAGTTTGGAGTAAATCTAATCACGGAGTCTGATATTGTAGTAACGTCTAGCTGTTCCCCATCCGCAATGTTTGTCGTTATCAGCAAGTGCGATCCTTGAAGAAAAACAAAATTAAGAAAAAGTATGGAATTTTTAAAATCTAAATCTTTCGAGGATTTGTGACTATTATGAGCATTAGGGATATTACACAAAATGTGGAGGTGTACATCCCTTCGAAAACATTGAGTTAATATATCCAGACAAGAATCATGTCAGAGGGTCATGAAGTATTATTTTTGTCCTAATATGATTGATCAGACCTTAAATGTATACAATTAATTTTTCGAAAATACATGTTGGAAAATAACAGCTCAGAGTGTATTAAAAGACAAGGTTATATGAGAGCTTTCTTTATTTTAGAGCTGTATGAAAAGTATGCTAATATATCCCGATATTCTTTAATTATCCGGTTTTCCTAATATTCCGTGTGACACTATCACAAAATTTAACTTTATTCACCACCATGTTAACATATTTAGATAATATATATACCAACTTCAATGACTTTGAACGAGAAAGCGGACCTCTCAAAGAATAGTAGGATAACCTAAGGCAGGTGATCCAGATTGGAGTTTTTCAGCATATTTGTGGAGAATGTACATGTTTCAAATCAAGTTTTACTAAAATAACGAAAAAGATTTATAATTTTAGAGCTTAGGGTTAATTTGGAACATGTCTTCCAGGTGTCATGCAGCAGTTGTAGTGCGGAGAAGAGTAACCAAAGGCATCTAAAATAAAAAGCAGATAGACATTTACGGCTTTTGTTCCTTCAAGGAGAATGGCTTATACAAGGGAAGCCAACATTTCACAAAACGTAGCTCTGGCGGAAAGCAGAGAAGCACATCGATGGAAGTTTGAACGAAATTGGACAAACAATTTTAATTGAAATCACTAATATCTTATGGGGATTTCGAATTGGCCGAACCTGCACTGTGACTATGTTGTGGTATATAGACTACTCTGTCACATATGGCGTATCATTTTGTTTTCTTCAAAATGTATGATTCGTTAGGATCTTTCTCTGTTCTAAGGGCCTTTAACAAGATGCTATTCACTCCAGTGCTGCCCCGACAGCAAGGGTGCTTAGGAGAAAACCCGAACTGTAATGATGTTTTCAGATACAACAAACTAATGGGTTGTCCCCTTATAATCATGTTAAGGTCGAATTACCAATTTGAGATGACAGTAATAAGGCTTACAGCTTTTATTCATAACTTTCTCATTTTTGTCAGATTTCGTTCAAACTTTCAGTTTCGTTTCTCTAATAACCGATTTTCTTCCAAAATAATTAGTTAGAAAGATATAAATGTACTTTAACCTCACTTTGATAAAGCACGAGTATAAGAAGGGCCACCACCGTGCAGATGAGAGCAAGTACTGCCAGAAGGACGACGTTGAAAACAATGGTAGACCCTCGGGTTCGGAAATGACAGTATGATATACAGTAGCCGCCCTCTGATTGGTTCAAAGTGGGGCGTGTGTTGTGAACCTGTCTGGTACGCCTTCTGTGATTGGCTGGCTTGTAATCGTTGGAATTTACAGGTTGGATAGTTGGTTGCGTCAAATCACATTCCCACGGTAATACATACATCTGAAAGGAGAAGAAACAAAATAGAATATTATTCCTATTAAATGTTTAAGTTACACTTTGAACAGGGTGTCGATTCATTAAATCCCAATCCCAAACGGAAAATGTGTAATTTAAAAGGAAATTGACATTAAACATGCTTGTAGAGGGGTCCGCACTCAAGAAATTAGGTTAAGGTTACATGTAGGTTGTTGTTACAGCTTAATTCTTTTAAGTTATTAATCAAGCGGAGAGATGGAAGGTATAAGGTGGGGGTGCCAGTTCCCCCCCCCCCCCCACACACACACTCAAACACAGGTGCCATCATTGCCGAGCGCTCAAACAGTCGTTTTGATGAGACCAAATTTAGAGTTTACAGCATGTCAACCGCACAGCTAGGCGCTGACGAAAGATATGACGATAGATATATATATATTTTAAATAAATACCCTGTTTGTTTGGTCCAGGTAAGAATCAGACTAGAGGGGTAGACTACACTGGCAAGCTGTTTACTTTATGAAGAATTTTTGTTTGTTAATTCAAACGTAATACTTTTTAATCAGTTCAGCCCTAAATTCGCTTCCAGTTTTCATATTATTCAATCGTTTCAAATCCCAACATTATACACATATCACAGTGAGCACACGGTGGAACCATGAATGGAAAATTACTCCTTTTTTTCAACAAATGAAAGCGCCACTCCTCACTCTCTCTCTCCTCGTTTCGAAAACCACAGGTATCACTTAATTCACATAAAGTGCCTCTTCTCATCCTCTACAGTAGGGCGTTTGCATTTTCTTTAAAGAGTGTCTTTTTCAACATTTTGTTGAGATAAAGAGTAAAAGTAGCTACCGAAAATCTGTCCACAAGGAAGGAGGCTAAGCTTGCGCTTGATCTTATTACAGTGTTTACAAAGTGTGCAAGCGACCTACGCACGTATTAATTCCGTAGTACTCCCCTCCCCTTTCCTCTTTAATCACTAATAATAATAATGATAATATTATAATGATAATAATGATAATATTATAATGATAATAATGATAATATTATAATGATAATAATGATAATATTATAATGATAATAATGATAATATTATAATGATAATAATAATAATATGTTCACTTATATAGCGCCCTCATACAAGGTATAGGCAGGGGTAATTATATTTAAACGTCTTTGGGTATAGGTATGAAGGCGGGAAAATCAGTTAAATAAATGCGATATAAAGAAGGGGGAGTGGTGCCCATGTTGGTAAGATTCTGCGCATGTAACAGTACAAGATACGAACTACGCCGAGATTTATTGACAATTCATCCTTTGACTAAATTGCTGTATTAAGATAAAATACGACGTTTTCTTGTTTTCATTGGATCTCTGCGTGTGTTCGTTTCAGGGCATTATCCTTGTCGACATAGGTCAAAGTATACACGGCTGACTGATAATTTACGGGCATGTACACATGTAAAAGGTCGACCCTTATATTTGTAGTTGTTTATAGCATATAGTCATCTCCCTGTCTCCCACAACGACGCACGATGAATATAAACACCACCATACTGAGATCACGTGATTTATTGTTTTTTAACAGGGTGTCATTAGGTTTGGTCTTCCTACGACGAATAGATCGATTTCAAACGTCTCTTTTATGGGAACCTAGTGGCGAGCAATTCCATTGAACTGTTATTAATGATTGAACTACAATACATTCTGCATACATTACGTGTTGCTATGTCGGTCAAGCTTTCGGGTTGTTAAGAACAACATTTGTTTAACAATTATGCATACAATTTGAATATTTAAGTACATTACATAATTAGAAGCAGACCACGATGCTTTCTTTGTTTTGGAGATTTGATTTTCAGGAAAGCGTTTTATAACGCACAAACTTCGGGGAAACACGTTCATATTGTGTTTATACGATAAGCACGTTTCTATTAAACTATGTTTTAAGATTAAACAATGTGATGATTTGTTGCTTGTCAGATATTTTCGGTAAGGGAAGCATCTAAGAAAGTGATTTCTTCCTTCATTTCTTGGATTGCTTCTCAGAGACCCATTGAATTAAAAAATAGAATTTAAAATGCACAGGGAACTATATGAACCCCTTGGATCTGCTTATACACCAGTGTTTAAGGGTCTACAGGTGAATCGTATTGAAAATGAAAACAACGCATTTTCAGTAAGTTCACTGTATTAATCCACTTTTGCCCATAAAGTTCCGATAAACTTTTCTTGCCTCTTTTCATTAAAAGATTGTGTATAATAGTATTACGTTTTGATGGGCCTATAAAAGATTAATATCTTCTTAGAACTTCATTGATCAAACTTTTTTTTAATCAATCTTTTCTGATTAATAAAATCAATAAATTTCTGTAAAGATAATATTTTCTCTACCCCGAATAAATCAAAATCACGTTCATTTTCATGAACATACTCATAGGTAAGACAAATGAATTCCAACTTCATGGGCTACCGTGTTCATGCAAATAAATCATACTGTCATGACGCTGGAAATGAGATAAAGGTTTCAATATAAAATTAATAATCAGGAACAAAATCGTCTGGTTACTACCGAAAGGGAGAGAGGAGATGAGAGAGGCGTTATCAATATCAAGAATATGTACGGTTTTGAGAACTATACATGGAATTTTGCAGAACACATGCACTTACCTGATGTATTTCATTACGATCTACTTCCCCTAGGGTTTCCGAGATATGTCTCCATGGCGTATCTTCCATACTTTTCTTTGCCTCAGAGTTTTTCTTCAAGGAACTGAAATATCGTTTCTAAATCATGAAACAACGTTCGCAGACGACCAAGCAGCCGATAACACGGCATCAACAATCGATAGTTTCCACAGAGTATCAAGGCCGGTAATGATAAGCAAAGTAAATGCATTAATAACTGCTGCTATCCAAGATTTCTCTCGAAGTTAAAAGTCGTGTG